>PVIC010001189.1:0-53710 GCA_004025085.1 Thryonomys swinderianus
TGTTGTATGTGGTTACCAGGGATCGAACCCAGGACCTTGCACTTGCGAGGCAGGCGCCGGACCAATGAGCTAACCCTCTGGCCCAGATAGCCATTTTGATGAAGTTGGTTCTTCCTACCCATGAACAAGGGATGTCTTTTCATTTTCTATTCAATCTCCATATCTTCAATCTTCCTATATCCTCTTCAATCTCCTTTTTCAAAGTGTTATTGCTTTTGGAGTAGAGGTCTTTCATCTCCTTTGTTAGACTGATTCCTAGATATTTCAATTTTGGGGGTATTGTGAAAGGAACTGACTCCCCAATTTTTCTTTCAATAAGTCTGGCCCCTTGGCATTTTCCTTAAGTTATTCTTTTCCTGTTCATTGGCTGTCATCCTGGCCTGTAGGTCTGAAATTTGGTCCTTAGCTTCATTCATCCTACTTTGCAAACTTTTGTTCTTGTTTTTGATCACCTGGAACTGTGGTTGAAGCTGTTTAAATTGTTTCATTGCTTTTGTTATCTCAGATGCTATGAGGTTCTTGATCTCTTCTTTAATCAAGTGTTTCACTATGGACAGCATCTCTGCTTTCATCTCAGAGTAAATTCTGATTTCCATTTTAGTAGATCTGTTTTTGTGACCAGTTCAGAGAGTCCTGATTGAGCTTCATTTTTCTCCATTTCCCTTTTGCCTGAATTCCCCCATGGTGGTGATCTTTGTGTCTGGGTTCTTGAATATTTTTTCTCATTTCTATTGTGCTGGCCAGCACTGTAAGTCACTGCACCACCTGAGCGGTGCTTACCCAGACTCGCCCAACAGGAAAGGAGGCCCCATGGCTTTCTGGTCTGGAACTTATGACAGGAAGACTGCAAGCCGGCAGCGGAAGTCACTGCGTGATCTCCGTGGCACTTACCCAGACTCACCAGCCGGGGAACGGAAGTCCTCCGGGTTTCTGGTCTCGATGTGATGACAGAAAGGCTGCTAGATGGTGTCAGAATCCACTGGAAAACCTATTTGGAGCTCACCCAGGCTTGCCCAGACAGGAACAGAGGACACTGGGCTTCTGGTCTGGATCTGATGGCAGGCAGGCTGCTAGCAGGCGGTAGGAGTCATTGAGTGACTTCTGCAGTGCTTACCCAGACTTGCCCAGGGGGAATGAGGTCCCACAGGACTCTGGTCTGGATCCAGTTGCGGGCAGGCCAGACTCACCCAGGAGGAGTGCAGGGCATCTCATCTGGATTCAGTGGCACCCAGGCTGCTGGCAGGTGGCCGAAGTCACCGCATGACCTCCACAGCACTTACTGAGAATGGAGGTCTCAGGGGCTTCTGGTCTGGATATGATGGTGAGCAGGCCTCTAGCAGCTGCCTGTTTTAGTTTTGAAAAAGTAATTAAAATGTTTGGACAAAATATAATTTATTTTTATTGTTAAGTAGTTTATTCTTCTTTATACTATCTACTAATGTAGCCTCCTTTACATTTATAATGAATAAATTCATTATTTTTGCCCAGAATGGTGGTGGAACTCAGGACCTTGCACTTGAGGGGTAGATACAGAACCACTAAGCTAAATCCCTGGTCCTACATTTAGTTTGAATAGGACTTGTTTCCGTTAATTTTTGTCAGTGGTTCCATATAATCATATGTATTTGTCCCATTGCTTCAGAGCCATTTGGGAAGCAAATTACCTTTTTTTTTTTTTTTTTGCAATAGAATTATCTTTTCACTTTTTCTGAAACTTAACTCATTTCTTTGTTGGTGGGTTTTGGACATTTAATTTTTCTGTTTTATTGAACTACTTTTTATAACTCCATGACAATATCACATGATACTGACTATTATATTAAGTCTTGAAAAGAGGTAGTGTACATTTCTCAAGGCTGCTTATTTCTAAACAATAGTTAAGGAAATGCTTGGTTCTTTGAGTACTCAAAGAAATTTTAGGATACTTTCTTTTTTTCTTAAAAAAACTTGCATATTTGGATGGAAAATTAATACCTTAATATCAAGTATATGAACCTAGTATATGGATTCATTTATTTACTTATCTCTTTGAGAGTGCTGTGAATTGTTTGTTGCTGGTAGATAACTTCTCCTGGGTGGGAATATTTCCTCAGTGATGGGTGGATAGTAGCTTTTCCCAAAATGCAATTTTGGCAACTTGAGTTAATCATATGATTTTTCTTTGTTTTTTTTTTTTTCTAATTCAGTGAATTGCATTAACTTTCAAATGCTAAAGCAATGTGCATTCCTGGAATAAACCTCACATGGCCATGATGTATTTTATTTATGTAGTTCTGGATTGGCTTCCTAAAATCTGATGAGTTTGTGTCTATGTTCATGAGGAATATTTTACCTTAGATATTTTCTTTTCATTTTTCTGGGACTTGTTTTCATAACAGTATCCAAAAGCTGAATAACTTTTGCCTTCTACCATGAGGGAGGTGTTGTGTTGAAGGCTCTGGCCCATGTGTCCTCCTGGTGTCTATGCCGAGTTGGGTCAGGCAGCTCAGCTTGCCTCTGGTTGGGATCAGATAGTGCTTAACCCAAGTTCACTCTTCTTTCCTGGAGGCTGGGTGGATTCCAAGATAGATCTTCCTCATAGAAAATCAATTTGCATTGATTTTTTTCTCTTATTTTAGATTTTGTGGTTTCTGGATTTCTATTGCCAAAGCAATACCTTGTTTACTTGAAGCTTATGTTTTTTATTTCAGGCCCCGGTGAAGCTCATACCCCAGACTCATTTCTGTCTCTCTCCATGTTTATGTAGTCTTCATCCAGGCCACACACTCCCCACTTATACCTTGTTTACTTGAAGCTTATGTTTTTTATTTCAGGCCCCGGTGAAGCTCATACCCCAGACTCATTTCTGTCTCTCTCCATGTTTATGTAGTCTTCATCCAGGCCACACACTCCCCACTTATACCTCATAAAGTCTTTATTTTCCATCTTGTGTCTTAACCATTGAAGGGATGTTCTTCATCTTAAATCTCCTACATCATAATTGGAGTCTTTTTATTTTCTAGGAAACTCTTTATAAGTTACTGGTACTTATTGCTAAATGATACACATCACCAATGGTACACATCTCTGGCTCTGTTTTCTCTGTGTGGAAAGCTTTTATAACCAGCAGCTTAATTTTGGAAAAATATATATTATACTTTGCAGCACCAAGGGCTAAACCCACAGTTGCTCTACCATGGAGCCATAGCCCTGGTCCTTCTATTTATTTATTTGAAATATCATCTTGCTGATTTGCACAGGTGCAGTTTGAACTTGTGACCCTCCTGCCTCAAACTCCATCAGCACTGTAATTATAGGCAATCATCATTTAACTTCTTCTTATATAGATTGTAGTTTGTTTATTTCTGAACCTTATATAAATGTATCATCACGTGCGTATTTTTAGTGTCTGTTCTCTTTTACTAAATATGATTCTCATAAAAGTTTTTCATGTTGTTTTATGTACTTGTACATCATTCATGATCCCTGTAATACAAAATATTCCTGAGTCCATTACTCTTGAGTTTTGGCTACAATAATGCTGTCATGATATTCTAGGAAATATTTTTGGTGAATATGTACACATTTCTGATAAGCACATATGTAGTTCAACTGGTAGGTCATAGGACATGTTTATATTTAGCTTTAATGGACACTATCAAAGAGATTCTAAAATATTCTACCCTCTTATCCTTTCAAAATTGGATAGGACTTCTGGGGAAGATTTTGTTGAAGTCTAACATGCAGTTTATATCCTCTGGGGAACTGTAATCTTGTTAGAAGACCAGAAAAAAAGACACAAAAATCATGTATCAAGCTGTGAAGTATAAATGACTGAAATTTGCATAGATTGACAGTGAGGAAGTTTCATAACAAAATCTCCACAGAGGATCTGGAACTTCAAATTAGGTTTTGAAGGTTGAGACTATATGTAGAGGTGAGAGGAAAACACTCAGAATTATGGACAGGAATCTTGGCAGGGGGACATTGCTCAAACATAATCGTATGTCAAGTACATTGGAGCTTAATCGTGTTTAATCTCAGGATCCAGCTGTTAACTTAGACAGTATTTTTGGATTTTTTTCTGACTGGTAGGTATTTTTTTTTCCTTCTAGATTCAGAATGGAGTAAGACACAGTCACTACCTTCAAACTGCTGTCTGCTTATTGCAGGGGCCGTTCAGTATGTCATATGTGGAGCACAGTGCCCTGACACGGGTGACACAAATGTAACACAAGATCAAGGAAGAGTCTTAAACTCCCAGGACACTTATACAGGTTGTTACAGTGTCCTAAAAGTATGAGATTCTAGTTTTGATTATGTGATCTCACCTGGCACTGTCTCATGCCTTCCGTTTCATTAGACAAAGGAAATTTTCCCTTGTGGTCTCTGAAGTACATCACATTAAGCTGATCCCGATTTCCTCTTCAGCTACCCCAGGAGGCCCACGGAAGTCACTGAGTTAATGATTTCCTTCCAAAGCCAGTATGGGGCCAAATAGAATCTCCTCCCATCAAGTCTTCTCCGAGGTTGTCTGAAACACCCAAGCCCTTTTCTGCAAAAGAATATTCAATGGGCCTTCAAAATATGACATTTTAGCAAACAGACATTAGAGTCACATTAAACCCATATTCATAGCCCAGTTCTGTCCCTCATCAGACACCTGATTTTGTTCAAAGTCCTCCAGCTTGCCAAGGTTTGGATTTCTCATCTGTAAAGGAAGAAGTTAACCTCATTGCGTTGTTGTGGGAATTGACTGAAATGATAAATTCAAAATTGCCTGATCTGGTCACAGAACAAGGGTTTCGTAAGACTGTTAATCACTTTCAACCTTAAAGCAGTCTGGGGGGAGTCACAGCACTGGCTCGTTACTGATACCAAAAGTGTACTAGCTCCAGCGCGACTCATACGAAGTTCTGCAGAAGGAAAATTGCTCCCTTGGCAGCTACTGGGGCTACTTGATTTAACTATGAGCAAGAAGACTTGAAAGAGGCAAGGTCCGTTGAAACACTTTGCTTCCTTTATTGACAGACCCCAAGTTGAGAATTGTCTGAGGTGAAAACGTAATGACCAGGTGAAATGGGAGGAAATGTCCAGGTAGAGAATTTACAGAGCTCGGTACAGAAATCAATAAACACAATAGCTGTGTGTAATGCTGGACACGGTAATCGAAGCTCAGGTCTTTTTTTTTAATACTGAATTCTTTATTGGTACATTTTATATACTCACCATGATCACACTCAATATTGAGAATTTGTACCATTGTATGGCTGGAGTTAATTCTCATTTTTCTCATTCCCCTACCCACCATGCAGACCCTGCCCTCTGTATACGTATGGTTTGTTTATTTTTTTAACATCAGTTTTTCTTTCCCCTTATTACTTACCCCTACCCTTTTCCCTTTGCAAGTTTTCTGTTTCACAATATCTATCATACATTCTAGAACTCATTTACGTCTTCAGATTCTCACACCAGAGAAAAGATACAGTATGTCCATATCTGTGACCTATTTATTTCACTTATGAATATGTCCTCAAGGTATGTCCAATTGGGTATGAACGACTCAGACTTACCATTCTTATGGCAGAGTAATGCTCCATTTTATATAAAAAAAAAACCCACCTCTTCTTATATCAGGGGTCTCACAGCTGTTCCAAGGTCACATGATTCATGTTCCAAACTGAGTCATGTGGTCTGACAGTTAGGTGATACTGTGAGTACCCTCCAGCGGAATCACATGCTCAAGCCCAACTGGGGGACTAAGTGAGAGTGGCACAGAACTAAAAAATAAAAAGGGCTGGGCCTATAACACACTGTGAACCCTGAGTTCAATCCCTAGTTAAAAAACAAACTAACAAAAAAGACATAGTAAGTTTTTAATCATGGTCTGTCATCTTCAAGGGGAAAAATAAAATTAACAATAATAAATTTTCAAGATAGGAATTCTGCCAAATGCCTGCATTTCTATAATAATAGGAGACCGTGCAAAATGCTACAGAACTTCTATGTGTTGTATCATTTAAAGTATTTAATATTCTGCAGGAAGAGAATAGCCTTTCCCTCTTGGTTATGACAACACCAACAACCACGGGCTCAGGTGTGTGCTATGGGTTTGAAATACGCTGTGTCTTGAGCTCTCATGAGACCCCAGAAAGTGTGCTAACGATATGATCTGCATTTCATAAGCTAGGGTGCTGAGTCAGGGAGTTGAGAGCGGCAGAGTGTGGACCAAGTCTGGTCCACCTTGTCCTGAGTCACCATGACTATGGTGGGTGGGGCGTGAGAGAGTGGTAGAGCCTATGATCTGTCCTCAGCTCTCCAGTTAGCCCCTGTGGCCCTTCATCCTCTCTTAGACACTCCGGAAGGGACAGGAAAAGTGTTCTCTGGAGGAGTCTGGCACGGTGGTTTCTGACTCGCAGGCGCGGTGAAGTTGTCAGATTTGACCTACTCTCCTCCCCCTTGGCTCTTTGAGGACTCCAGCAGAGCCCTGGTTTCCTCCTAAAGCTACAGAGAAGTCCCCAAGCACTATGGTCTTAGACACTGTGGCCTTGTGCTTCAGGAGGAAGGCACCTGAGGTGCAGGACGTACTCAGTTACTCTGGTGCATTTGTTTAGTTTACTTTTATCTTCAGAGATGAAGTCTCATTATGCTGCTTGGGTTGGCTTTGAAGTTTTGGGGCTGAAATGATCCTCCTGCCACAAGCCCTCCATGACCACGGGTGCCACTACCATGACTGGCTTGCTCCGGTGTATTTGATATGTTGCCAAAAAAATGGTCTTTCTTAAAATCTCAATGGGCTCTGATTTTTAGAAAGCACAGAAACAGCATGCATCAAATAAAAATTATAATGCTATTGCTCAAACTTAATTAATTTAACATTAAATACTTAAGCACAAGCCTAGGTAAATTCTCAGCGTTTTTACTTGATAGCATGTTGTGGATGTACTTGTCTGGTAACTCTCTTTATTTCCCACATTTAAAAAATCCATATAGGATCCCAGTTATGGCTGTAGAGTTGCCAGTAGCAACGAGCATTTTGTGGAGAATCTGCTATGTCCTGGCCATGCACTAACTTTTTTATTGTTACCATGATTTAATCACTTCTCTTTGTCTGCGTGCCTTTTCTCTCTTTTCCTGGAGCTTGGGCAGCATTATAAATAACCATGGATGTGCACAAAGGTCTAACTAGAATGTTCATTGTGATTTTGCTTTATTTTTCTGAAATAAAATTTTAAGGGTAGATTTGCTTCCTGAAAAGCAAGATGATTATAGAAATCAGGACTCAGAGATCGTCAAGGAAGGGCCTCAAGGTCTTTTCCCTAAGGAGAAAACTAGTTGGTAGCCATTTGGGGACACGGGACACTCCATATTCTGTCACCTTGTGAAATTTCAAGAAGGGGGAAAAATCTCTTCTGTTTCCCACCCCAAGAAAGTCATGAGTGGATCCAGTGCTCAGATCAGGCCTCCAGTGGAACTGGCATCAGTGCTACTCTCAAAGGGTATGCCACCACGCCATGAGCTCTTCTCCTGATAAAGAGATGTGATACCTCAAGTCACACATTATTGGTTGCCAGGCAGTAACCCCTCAGTCACCTGGAAGTGTCAGACACTTAGGTTCCCAGGCTCCTTTGCATGGTTCAGTCTTAGAAATGGAGGCCTGAAGGATAGATTTTTGATCTGTCTTTCTGTTTCTTTTGGAGCCTGAGAGCTGGCAGGAAGAGGCATGGGCATGTTGGACAGCTTCTGAGAAAGATTTTCTCCTTGTATCAGTCAGGGTCCCAGCAGGAAACAGATGGCTCCCTTAGACAGGGTAATTAAGGAGAATTTAATAAAGTGACTATTTACAAAGGTCTGGGCAAGGTTAAGCAAGGCCTACCAGGGGTGGTTAAAGGAGTCCGCTATGGGGGCTAGAATCAGTGGGGAGCCATTACTACTCTAGGGGCAGAGAGGAATGGAGAGGTGAGCCAGAGAAACCAGCTGCAACTGTAGCAGGGGCCGCCCAGGGGAGCTGTGGCCTTTTCCACTGGAGAGGGGAACTAGCATGAAGGGAGCTAAAAGCCCTTGGAAGTCAGAGGCCAAAGGAGGCTACTTAGATCCAAAAGGCCAGACTTCGGGACACAGAGAAGATGGAAGAGGGTGGAGCATGGGCATTGGAGGAGGAGGAAGAGTGTAAGAAAAATATCTATGATATTGTGGGATTTGGGGGGGAAATGCACAGAGAGAGAGAGAGAGACAGACAGACAGACAGACAGACAGACAGACAGACAGACATAGAGAGAACTCTTCTCCTTCCTTCATCCTTCAGCAATATTGGGAAGAGGTCAGCATGAAACTAAAGTAGAACTTTCACATCTGGAGAAAACGTGGAGAGAATATTAGGTAAAGTCCACCTGGGGCTTCTGACCACTCAACTCACACGGTATCCTCAGATCCCATATCACGGGGTTAAAAGAAATACCTGTGATTTAAATTATTTTAGGAATTTCCTTGAAGCCAAAAACATCTTACATGCCATAATCACGGGAAGGAAAATGATCCTATTACTTCCTGTATATCTATCAGGTACCTATGATGTGTTTGATAGCTGACTAGATCTTGAGTCTATATTATAGATTTTTTCCTTTGTTTTCTGATGACTAAAAGCCAGGATTCCCATCTACTGGATTTAGTTCTTTCTTTAGCCTGCTAAGTGACAATCATTATTGCCAGTATATTCATGTTACAGAAAAGGAGCCTGAGACAGTGAGAGTCCAGGGGTTAAGCCAAAATGGCTTCCCACACTTGGCCAGTTCATGACTATCCTCGCATTCAATGACTGGGTTCTTTGGGAGCCCATTTTTCCCTTCCTTGGGCAGAGAACATCACTCCAACATTGGTTTGTGTGTTGATGTCAGTGAAGTCTACCAAGACCTCACTTTTCCTTCTCAGAACATTCTGGAATCTTCACTCTCTTCATGAGGAAGTGATGGTTTATGTTCTAATTTTCAGCTCATCCTCCCAGGGATAATGCAGACCTGACCGCTCAAAGGGCCACTAGGAGAATCACTTGCCCTGAATCTGGTCATGTATAACACCTGCCAGTTCCCCTCATTTATCTGACAGTTACTTATTGAATATCTGTTATATTCCAGGGATAGTCTAGTCACTGAGGATCTAGCAGGGACTAGACAGAATTTTTGTGCAGGGAAAGAAACAAATAAGAAAGTTGAGTTTGAAGACACAGGAAGTTAAAAGAATGTGACACGGTAGAAGCTGAGGTTGGAGAGGGGGGTCACTGTCTAAGGGGATGACATCAGAGCTGAGACCCAGTGTTCTACCTGTGGGGGTCCTGGAACCTAGGCTACTCCTCAAATTAGACTTTATCTACACCTCTGGGCTAAGTCTCTGTGAGGGCTCTTTCTGATTTGAGCAGTGACTGTGTTAGGATCTTATAACCCTGTACCTGCCAAGGGTTTCTAAGCTGATTCTTTTTACAGCCAAAGAGAAGACTCTGGGAGATTCAGAGTGATCTTTTTAGGAGGACAAATTAGTCAGAATGAAACAGTATCTCACAGTTGCTATTACATGCCTAGAATACAGGGATTCCTTTTTTTAAAAATACTTAATATATATTTCTTAAGGTGATACATCATAAAGGCAACATCATAAAGTTTAAAAACACATGGAAAAATACCAATTCATAAAAATGCAGGCTCTGAATCTAGTGATGTTCTGCCAAGTAGAACTGACAGACACTTTGAACTTCTTAACCATTTGCATTAATTCCTTGGTTCAGGATTTTAATTTTTAGTGTTCTCACTAGCAGACCAAGCAAAAGGGCAATAAGTTATTCTTGCTTGTGCAGACAGCATAGAAAATAGATGCCAGATGCATTTCCTAGCTTGTGTCTCCTCATATCCTGGGTGATATGTATGACTTTGAATGGACCAAGCACTTCTTTGGCAAAGATTTATTTTTCATGGCTATCCAGTGATTATGGTGCCATTGTGTAAGTGCTGAGCAGAGTGGGTTAAGCTATGTGTTGGTATTTCCAGATCACTTAATAAAATAGCCAATAATAGTTACCATATTCTGAGTGCCTAATGTGTACTGGCTGCCAGCTTTACTAATATTATCCTTGTTATTGATTTTTTCGTGGTGTTGGGTGTATCTTAGTCACTCTCCTGTCACCGGGACATCATACCTGACATCCACAGTGGGGGGGAAGAGAGCTTATCTCAGTTCGCAGTCCGGAGAGGCTCCAGTTCCGAGTCCAGGGACTTCAAGGCAGGAAGACATGGCACAGAGCTGTTGGGGAGGAAAAGTAGCTCAGGGATCGGCAGATAGGAAGCAGAGAAGGAAGGAAAGAGCCAGGGAGAGAGAAACCCTCCGGGCCATCCCCCAAGCGACCCCCTCTTCTGACCAGGCCCTGCCTCTAACAGCAAGTCAGCTCTAGTACTCCAGTCACCTTCCAGTGACTCTACCTATGAGTTTGTGAGATCTTGGGGTCATTTTAAATCTTCACAGTGGCCCTGGAGCTCAGCTTCAGTACCCTGCATGTGGTGGGCAAGTTCTCCACACAGCCCAGCTTGGCCTGTACTTCAAATCACCCAAAACTTCCTAGAATAGCCATGGGGCATATAGTAGAGTGGCTGAGTTGCTTCTGTTTCCTTCCTGTCACCTGTTTTCACATTTGTTAGGAGGTGGAACACACCTTTCCATCCTTCTGATTCAGACTCCTGTAAGTAACTTACTTTGATCCACCGGCTGTGGATGAATGTGTCATAATTATCCTTAGGAACAAGGCTGTAGGAGCTTTGGTGCTTCTTTCCATTTGAGTTTCTGACTTCTATGAGGAGGGAGTATTCCCCATAACTGCAGACCTCGTGTACCCTGGGGCAAAGCGCTCCTCAACACTGGAGCATAGCTGGGCCAGTCAAGACCACATGAGATCGGCTGAACTTCTACCAGCCTGTCAGGCATGTGAAATAGATTATTGTGCTGTGAACCACTAAGATTTAGGGGCTGCTTGTTGCAGCGGTCTATAGAAGCAAGTTCTGACAAAAACGTGCGGTGTTTCTTAGTCCCATGGTCTACATGATGAAGACAGAGATGTGAGTGGTCTAACTCAGCCACAATATTAAGAAGTGGCTCAGGTCAACATACACTCTCTACATCTTGTGCCTGTTTCTCTTCTCACATGAAGAAGGGCAGAAAATTTACCATTTGATCTGTTGTCTTTGTTGTCATGGGCAGCAATTAAAACATATTTATTTTCCTGACAGAGCCATACTCTAGCACAAAGTAAAGGAAATGTCTAAGTACACAGGTTGAGGAAGAAGGTCACGTGCACGTTTTCTGTTTCATTCCTGCAATCAATTACCCTGGGAGACAGGAGTGAAAAATCACCTTTGTGTTTGGTAAAAAATATTGGATTCTCAAAGATTAGTACAGAACCTATCATGATGGAAAATATCATTCAGTATGGTGAGCATTAGTCTCTTCAGTTCATCTAATAAATTAAGAACAATTGGTGATTCACTTACTTTTCCTTCATAACAGGATAATATATCGATGTTCCTTTCCTTTAAATCTCAGGGAAAACTTCAAATAAAACCTAATTACATCACTCTCATTCTGAGTTCTTCTGGAAATTACAGAGCTATCAATATTAAGTACACTTTATACCAACTTGGAAATCTATTTTGTGCAGACAGATAACCCAACACTGGTCTCATTTTTCTGTAATTGAGCTCGGAAAGGTGTCATGATGTGGAATTTCCTCTTAGCTCATTATAAGTTAGTTGGGATTTTAAAATGTAACATAGGCATTGGACTGATTCTTAAAAGTGAAGATATCCACTAAGAAAATGCAAAGAAAGGATAAAGAAGGTGGCTCTACCCAGATACTCCAAATCAGAAGGACCAGATTTTCAGATAAACGGAGATGCGTACATAGTTAGAATTACAGAGAATTTACAACTTGCCTGCACAGAAAACTGACCTTCAGTCTGAAAGGAAAATTTGCTCATCATTCATTAATGAGCTGGGTAAGACTGGGGCCTTACAGCACCGAAAAGGACGTAGACACCTTCACGGGGATTTTGGGACTGTGGGGTCCAAAGAGGCTTCAGCCACAGCTGTCCCCATCCCCATCGCATGTTCCAGTGCCTTAGGAGGGCAGTGCGGGATGTGAAGATGAAAGATGGTCTGCTCCTATGTACTCTGCTTGGCCACTTTGGAGAAGGCAGAGGCTGGACCCTCACGGTCGACTGATTTCTAATCCTGACTGCACTGTCTCCTGAAAGGACAGCAGACAAATCCTCCTTTGGCTGTCTTTCACACACAGGAAGGAGTGCTGGGAAGCAGAAGGCTGACGTGCACAGCACCAGCTTTTGTACAGGGGAAAGGGGATTTTGCGAAGTATAGACCTGTGAGCTTAGTGTCATTCCTGGGTGAAATTCTAGAATGGATTATTAAGAGGGCGGCTGTGAGCCTTTGACAAAAGGAGATGGTGGTCTTAGAAGCCAGGATGGATTCACTGAGAATAAACCCTGGCATATTAATAACTTCATTTCCTTTCAGGAGATAGTTTTGAGTTAGGGAGATGAATGTGTATTTGCTTGGGAGAGACAGTCAATGTAGTCGCTCAAAAGACTCTTGAAAATAAGTTGTCGAGATGCAAATTAGACAGCAGTGGAATTGGGGGCTGATGGATTGATTGCTTTTTAAAGACTGTGGTGTGAGCAAGTGTGCGTACTCCGCTCGACGGTGGTCTCTGGCAGGACGACAGAGTGCTTTGAAGCCTTTATCAGAGTGAGGATACAGAGCAGCCAGAGCCTCGTTTCTGTTGCTGAGCATGGGTCAGCGGGCGTCCATTTAATCTAGCACTGAACCTCTTGCTGAAATGGGAGAGGTTCAGGCTGCGGACACACTTCGAGGGGGAGGATGGACTGGGGAGCAGGGCCGAGCTGAGGGCAACTGACGCTCAGATCAGTCCAGCTCCTTCGTTGAGGTTGAGGAGCGCAGAGTGAAGTCGCGGTTTGTGGACAGTCAGATTCTGCCTGTCTTCTTCCTGGATCTGCCTTGTCTATTTTACATGCACGTACCTTCCTGAAAGACCTGTGCCTGGCCTCAAGTACCCATGCTGTGACCCAAGTGGTCTAAATTTCTGTAGAGACGTGATTTGCTCAGACATAAGCACCTGCTTTTGGGCACAATCGTCACAAATAATCAGATGAGTATTTCTTACTTGGATTGAGCTAGGCAGGAGCCAGGTTTACTGCTCTGCTGCCCTGGATCAGGGTTTTCTGCTGTGACAATGGGCTCTGCCGCCTTCGGGACCCAGCGTGTGATGTGAAGGTGCAGCCAGCATCAGGACAGTCAGAGCCGAGAGAGGGAAGAAGACACGTTCTGATGACACCGCGAGCTGGGAGTTTAGGGTGGAATCTGCATTTGGATTTTTTTGTTTGTTTTTTGTTCTTTTTTTTTTTTTGAGGCAGGGTCTCGCTTTGTAGTTCAGGCTGGCTCTGAGCTCACTATGTAGCCCAGGCAAGCCTCGAACTCAGCAATCCTCCTGTCTCTGCCTCCTGAGTGCTGGGATTACAGGCGTGAGCCACCATGACCGGCTGCATTTGGATTTTGTTGTCCTGTAGGCAGTGAATTACTTATTTTTTTGAGGAAAGTTTCTGTGTTAGACTTTTCTGTCACTTGTAGAGGTATCTTGATTTAGTCCGAGTGATGTTCTGAGCTAGCCAGTGAGAAATTCAATGTGAAATAATAATAAAAACAATGCAAGCAGGAGGAAACTGAGTGTGGGGATCCTTATGACAATTTGGTTTGGGGAGAAATGGAGTCCCAGAAAGGATAAGGAAAGAGAAAATATAAAACAGCAGTTTTAGTAGAGCAAGCCACTTGTGCTCACTCAGTTCTGTGCCATTTTCCTCATCCAAGGGCCACGCGGAGTTTGCTTTGTAGTAAGTGGGGGCTTTTTCCCAAGTTACAACTGTGAGTCCAGTGGGAAGTTAAGTTACAACTCCTGGAAGGAAGCACTGAAAAGCAAGTAGGGTCCCTTCTCCTCTCTCTCTTTTGTTGCTTTGGAGAATGTGGTGGCACTTGTTGGAATGGTGGCTCTAAGCCTGGAAGAGAACCTTCCACCTTGACCTGGTACAAAGCGAACTTGTGTATGTTACTGAAAATAAGAGGTTCGCACATTTCTACGGAATAACTTGGCTTAACTAATATTGCTCTCATTAGACTAAAAATCCTAAACTAATGATCAATCCACAGTCTTAAAAAATCAGAGGTCATGTGATTTGGATGGGAAGAAACAGGGTTCCTAGACGTTTGGGTCCTAAGTACAGAACTGCTTAAAAGTCTCTTCAACTAAGTCGAGAGGATTTACCTGTTTGAGAAAAGCAGGATTAAAAGAGAAAACATCTCTGTTAGTTTTCAATCTCTGGGACAAAATATATGGCATGCACAAGTTAGAGATGGAGAGGTTTATTTTGGCTTACAGTTTCTGAGGATTCAGTTTATGGTAAGCTGGCTCCAAATCCCAAATATCATGGAGGAAAGACATGGTGGAGGAAAGCTAATATCTCAGTGTGGTTAGGAAACAGAGCGCAGGGGAAAAACAGGAAAATGACTCTTGTTTAAGATAGACTTCAAGGTCCCAAAGTTTCCTAGCAGCTAGACTCTAGGTTTAGCATGACTTTATAGTTTACTGTACATAGTTCTGAAATGGATTTTCCTAATACAACTTGGAGCAAAAAGACTTAGAACCTTATTTCTCCTGATTCTTATCACAGGCAGAGTGTCAAAATCCTAATGCTATTTTATGGTGCTTTGAGGAATACAGCATTTCCCAGACAGATATGCTAATCTTACCTAAAAACCAACTCACCCCCAAGTGTGGTGGTGCATGTTTAGAATCTCAGCTATTTGGGAGGCTGATGCAGGAGGATCTTGAGTTCAAGGTCAGTCTGAGCAACTTAGTGAGATCCTATCTCAAAATGAAAATAAAAAGACTTAGGGATATGGCTCTGTGGTAGAGTATTTGTTTATCATGCATGAGGACTTGGGTTCAGTCTCCAGAACTGCAAAACACCAGCAATAAAATGCCAGGTCACTCTCAGAGTTGTACTTCTTTTCTGGCCCCAGAGTCTATGAAAGACCCGCCAGACCAGTGCTTGCTATGGACGCTGTGGGATGGTTCCTGCTGAGAAACAGCTTAGGTTCCAGGACAAGCATCTCACATCACCACTCAGAACAAATGTTAAAGGACAATTAAAACAAAAAGAGAGGGGGAATTTAGCTGGAGGGAAAGAGGACTTGAAAAAAGAGACATAATCATTGTTTCCAGATGGCTTCAAGGTTTCTAAATAAAAGACAGATTAGACCTATTCTGCAGGATCTTAGCAGGCAGAGTTTTGTGTAAAGGGTAAAATTTCAGTTTATTTTATAGAAGCACAAAAAAATGATTTCATAATAGAAGTGGCTGTCTCCACAGTCACTTCTTTGTGCAGCAGTGAGATGCTTTTTAATTTTTATTTTTACTGTCCTTGTTTGCTGTAATAATGATAATATTTATCATTGGGGAGTTGGTACGTGTATGTGACACATCTAATATTCATCCTCTTCTCCGATTCTCCGATTCTCCCTACATCTCTCAAGTGGGTGTTTGGTATGTATTTTGTGGCCAGGAGCCCAGGATTAAGCATTCAGCTCTTCTCAATTATTCGTTTAATTTCTTAATTCCTTTATAGGTAAAGTAGAATCAGTATACCTATGTTACAGAGCTTATGGGAAGGTCAGTGACGAGGTGGGCTGCGTGTAGCGGTGGTTCATGCTGCAATAATGGTCACGATGCATATTTACTGCTGCTGAAGCCGGTGAGGATGTGATACAAAGACCTGGACAGCTACGATCTGGGTTACTGCTCAACACAGCCTCTACAAGCTCTCAGGGCTGGACATCTAGGATTATGTGATTTTCTTCTTCACTGTGCTTTCCTATAATAAAGGAAGAACTCTAGTGAATCCTGAAAACCAAGGTGGCCTAAGTGTTCACCGTGTTCTTCACCCATTCTCCACACAGATCTCTCGGCTGGGAGTGTTCTCTACCAATGGCTTTGGTCTGTCCAGTGGAACCAGCATCTGAGGGTGGACATTGGCTGCAGGGCTGAACTTACCCTAAACTTTCTTTTCTTGAACTTTATTTAATCTTTGGGAAATATTTAAAACACCAAGGGGCTTATCAGAATCCCTACTAGTTTGAACAGACAGAATCTCTCTTTCAGTCTAAAACTCTAAACTTTAGAACAGTTGCCAAGAGATAGGTACAAAGACCCCCCCCCCCGATAAGATCTGAGGTCTGTCACAGAACCCTGGGACACAGAGGGTAGACACTCGGAGGGGGAGCTCAGGTTTGCAGGACATGATTGAAGCGAAGGCCACAGATCTTTAGCTCCTACTGTTAGCCTTCAACATTCAGAAGTCTCTGCCTCAGGGACAAATAGATTTTTCTGTTGATGTTGAAGCTCAACATCAGTAGCCAGGAATTTTAAGAAATCCACATTGGGACAATCAGCTCAAGTGGAAGGTTCACTGAAGCTGCTTCTTATGTAGATCCATCCTGTGACATGAACTTTATAAACCAGTCAGTGGGTGACATTTAATTGTATCCTCCGTCCTGCCCTGCCCAAAGTACTGACACAGCCTTCAGTACCCTTACTTGGGAAGCTCTTGTTCTCTTCCTGGTAAGAAGTCTATGGACCAGGCATTTAGCTCAGTGGCATTTAGCTCAGTGCTTTGCAAGTGAAAGGTCCTCGGTTCAATCCTTGGTACCAGGAAAAAACAAAAAAGAAGTCTAGGGGATAGAGCAGGAAAAAGCCTTTTCAGAATCTGTAGCAGAAAGCAGTGGAATATTTAAGATGGGGGAAGTTCTTTTTCTCATAGGTCAAGGTTTTCTGTAGCCAATAGTGTGGAAATTCCTCTCAAACTAGAACGAGCTTATATATTCTCAAGTTTGTTTTGTTGATGAATGTTGTGCAACCAACGTGCTCCTTATGTAGAAAATGTCAGGCAAAGGTCTCCAACATCTTCAATAGTCAGTACCTAGAATTTACAATGGGTTTCATTTGCCAAAAGGCTCAGAGGATTAAACATATATCATATCACATAGATTTTTTTTTGTCCCTATGACTCACAGTCATGGAAAATTTTCAGGCACAGAGTTGAGCAATTCTCTTTTCACTGCACTTTATAATTTTCCAAAGGTGATTATTAATAGGTGTCAGAACAAGGGTAACTTTTTAAGCTCACAATCCCTACAGCAACGCCTCCTGGCCCCGGATTATTTAGGTCTGCTAATGTAACCACGCTGGGAAAATGTTTTAAATGCACTAATGCGTCTAAATGCCATTTTCTCATCAAAATATTTTCTCTTGTTTGGTCCACTGAGCTAATGCATTTACGTGACACCTGCATTAACACTGCTGTGTCTTCACACCCTGACCTTTTCCTTGTAGCAGAAAGCACCCTCCGGTGCCGGAGAGTCCAGGCCTCCGACGGGGGAGACTGTTCCGTGACGAGACGAGTGAAACCCGGCTTTGATGGGCTTCGTGGGTTGATTAAGCACAAAAGTGGCTTCTGAACTGTGTCTATGAGGCAACAAGTAGGAAAAGGAGCCCCTGGAATTCCTACCTACGTCTGGACCTAACGGTAGCCCGTGCTGATCCTTCAGGCTCGTGGCTATGAGAAATTCCGGGGTCCCCTCACCCTTCATGGATTCTTGACCGTCGAACTTGTCCTGGTAATTGAAATTGTCCTGGTAATTGAAATTGTCCTGGTAATTGTACCGGGACAGTAACAACAGAAAACATGCATCTAGAACTGAAATGCGATCAGACGGCAGATATGCTGGGAAATATAAGACAACACCCCCCCCCCCCCCCGTTTCCCATTTACCTGGTGTTTGGTTTCCACGTGAAGCTGTGTTGGTCTGAGGCGCTTAGTTTTTCTGCCACAAGCAAAATGTCAAGTTCTTCCGAAGGCGGGAAAAACGAAGCTGGAGAGAAATGTTTGCAGGCGGCGAGGGGAGGGAGCTGCTGCCGGAGAGTCCCCATCGTCCTGCCTTCCGTCTCAGTACCTGCCGTGTCTCAGGGTTGGAAATCACAGGAAAGTAAGATTCACAGGAAAGTGACGAAAATGACTCAAGTGGAGCAGGGGAAAAGTCAAGGTGGGAATTTAGAAAGCACGGGTGTGAGTGAAGCCTGTGGGGCCAAGCGGTCTTTGGTTGTAAGCTGGCCGGTCAGCACTGGTGCCCTTGGCTTGCTGTGGCAAGCGGTAGAGAGGACGGCATGACACTTGGGGTGCGGGGAAGGAGTGCTTCATAGGACAACAGTGCGGCAGCCTAGAAATACTGACTGAATGAAACGTGGAGACGAGGACTTCCAGGTTGAGCAAACTCTTGAGTTTGGAAAGTGAGGCTTGCGGAAAACGGAAATGTGTATTTCAATCTCAACATCCTGAAGCAAATCAGGAAGTTTTTCTTGAAAGCCCATGTTGAAAGTACAAAGGATCAAGTGAGACGCTCTCTTTTCTACCTACTCTACCGGAAGCTTACTGGGAAATAAGGCTCGTTTCAGAGAGACACACCAGTTAAATTTTGTGCACAACAAATAATGATGAACCAACGAACACCGTGATCCCGGGATATTCTGAGTTGGAGAACAGTCAGCGTTTCAGTTAAAAAGAAATTCCCAGTCGGAGGCAGGAACGTGGTTGCTGTTTTGTTTGCTTACAGTGTTCAGAGAGAGAAGTTTTGAGCAGAAAGGGCCTGGAAACAAGGTTTTGATCTCTAGATTATTACAAGGATTAAATGGGAAAACGCTCGGTCCACAGTAAGGGCTTGAGCAGCCCCGCTGCTCCAGTCGTGGTGCAGTTTTCTTCTCTCTTCTCCTGCTGTCCCTGTCCGCCCCATCGCTCCTCCCAGCCTCCCATCCTCCGCTGACCTGTCTGGAGTCAGGCCCTTCAACACCTCTCCCGTCCATTCCTGAGCGTGGGCCTTGTTGTACGGCGGAAGCCAGGGTGAGTCATGGTCTGCTTGGGGGCTGGAGCTTTTCGATCATCCTGGGTTTCTAACAACTCAGCTCATAACCTTTGACATTCTGCCTCAAGAGTTTTTGATTTTTTTACATATGTGTTTTCCCCCCTTTAGTACTGGAGATTGAACCCAAGGAATTTCAATCCACACTCTATAGTTTTTTTTTAATTTGATTCTTTATTGGTACATTGTATATACATATCAGGTTCACACACAATATCAAGAATTTGTACCAGCATATGACACAATTTAATTCTCATTTTTTCCTATTCCCCTAGCCACCCTACAATCCCCCACCCCTGTATACATAAGCTTTGTTTCCCTTTTTTAAAATTACCATATTTTTTCTTCCCCTTGGTCCTTACCCCTACTCCCCATTTCCCTTTGAATATTTTCTATTTCATATCTACCATGTATTCTAGAGCTCGTTGACATCTTCAGTTTCTCATACCTGAGAAAAGATATGATATCTGAAGCAGTGTCTGGCTAAGTGACCCAGGTCGGCGAAGAACTTGCAATCCTTCTCTCTCAGCCTCTTGAATAGTTGGGATTACAGTTATGTGTCACCCCATCTGGCAGGATTTTCTTAACATGACAGCATGTGGTAATTGAGGAGAAGTTACTATCATCCTATTAGAAAGATGAAAAGTGTTCTTAATTCTTCAAAATTACTTTCTTTAAAAGAAAACCACAGCAATGAGAAACTGTAGAGGGTTCCTGAGGCAGGACCAGTCTTTCTTTCTTACCTGAGGAGAAGAAGACAGTGTGGGGGACAGAGGATCAGACAGAAGGAACAGTGTCTTCCAAGTATTTTTGAGTCAGGAGATAGTTTTGTTTTCTTCAGTGGTAAATTTTTACAAGAGTAGGGTAAGAAGTCTGTAAAACACCAAGTCTGTGAAAAGTATTTTCTCCTGAAATATGAATTAGGGAAGCTGTGTTAATTGTAGTAGAAGAAGAAAAAGAAGAAGGAAAAAATTAGCATTATAGTGCTGGAGATTTAACTCAGTGGTTCTGGCGCCTGCCTAGCAAGCACAAAGTCCCTGGTTCAATCCCCGGTAACCACATACAACAATACCATGAGCAATCAGTACTGCATACCACAGTGCTGGACGTGGTGGCTCACACCTGTAATCCCAGCACTTGAGAGGCAGAGGCAGGAGGCTTGCCTGAGCTACATAGTGAGCTCAGGGGTAGCCTGAACTACAAAGCAAGACACTGTTTCAAAAAAAGAGTCTGCATTATATCATTTTTGCAGATGTCTTTCAATATAAATTATTTAACTTATGTCGTCTCTTTTGAACCTTTAAAAACCCCTAAGATTAGCATTGTCGGTCTTTTACAAGTAAGAAAAATGAGGCTTACAGAGAGTTCATTGGCCTGAATCTATATCACACTGTGGGATACAAATGGAGACTTGAATGAAACTCATTCTTAATTTGCTTGGCTGTGAATTTTATCAGTTAAAATACTCTTTTTTCCTACAGTGACTGGTACACACACACACACACACACACACACACATCAACATGTAAGCTCACATCCTCTTATATATGTCAGCAGCAGCTACTTTTCTTAGGCACAGAAGTTGCTCATTTAAGCTCTAGAATCTGTGGACTGAAATATTGCATTTGATTTTTTTGCAGTGGGCTGAAATTCTAACCAGTGTGGTCCTAAATTTTGGGGAGGCCCAAGTTTTACCCCCTGAGAGTCAGATAACTAGCAGATATTGTGCGTATTCTGCATTAGCCCCAGTGTGTATAATATGTGCGGACCCATTCAGTCCTCCAGTCACTGTAGGAAATGAAACCAATCATTCCAAGCCCTAGGTGGGGAAAAGGAGGCACAGAGAGCCTCATTATGTCGTGGAGAGCCTCACAGTGGAAGGCAGTGTGGACAGAGGTACCAATGAGCAGCTTCTCCTGAGCATCTGGTCTTTATCCTGTTAAATGACAGGACTGGCAAGTTTTATCATAGTTTCCATGCAGTGGTATGAGGAGACTTGGGCAGGGACAGACCCGTGATGCAGGGAGTATCACAAGTGTGCTGGCCACAGCATGAATGTTTTGGGCAGGTGGCCTGGGCCACCAACCTGAAAGAGCCACTTTTCTGTTAGTCCTGGGGCCAGGAAAAATACACATCCAGTGAATTTGATTTCTCCTGACACACTGCAGTTCTACAATTTAAACGGAGGGAAGACCATGAGGAAGAATCTGTTTGGAAAAAGGATTGGAGAAATGTCCTGGAAGGTGTGTTTGCTAGTCTTCTTACTTTAAATATTTTCAGGGTGGCTTTGGGGGACCCTGGAGGTGATCAGAGAGTGGGTAGAACCGTTCCAACCTCTTTTGGGACCCTATTGGTTGGTATCTATCCACCAATACTCTTCCATTTTTTCCCCTCTTTTCACAAAGTATCCCTGGCTTTGTCGGATGAACATGGCTATGTGTTGCATATTTTCAATAAAAAGGATTTACTTCCATTGCACATGAGTTTGGTAGAAGCATTCTGCGACCTTGCACAATCTGCAGCAGCATGGAATCAAGCCCTTTGTATTATCTATTTAAGTCTTTAAATTTGGTATTTAGGTTAAATACAAAATGTGGTTCTTAGCATTATTCCAAGGTCACTGTTCACGATGGAAAAAATGTTAAAAGCATGGAAGTAATGCATGAAAAATCCCTTATTAAGAGCGGCACCCCCTTATCTGCAAGAGCAGTTACTTTAACACAATTTCCTTGCATTGTGGAGCCATAGCATTACCATCACCATCAGAGCTCTGTTAATGTTTCCATTATGGATCTCTATTCAGCATTTCCACCCATTTATAATGCAATGTATTCCTGAGCTCAACTTTGGTTTATGGTAATCTCAGTTTTAAAACTTCCCCCAAAGAAATGAAAAACATATGAATGAAAATGTGCCGAATGTCCTCTTTCTCATCCACAGGGGAGCAAAACACCTTCTTGTTTGGGGGATTTGAGTGGGAAATTGATTTTTGTCTTTCAATCACTTGTGACCAGGATTATAATGCTATTAATGCAAAGGCATGCTGAACTAATTACAAGGCAGAGAACTGGAAAGGGTGCCAGGAGATCTCCAATCGGCCCAGTTTTATCACCCCGACACTCACAGACAAATGGGGTACGATGTCCAGAGAGCCCTGGGAAGTCCATTCCACAATTGTTATAGCTAACTTGTTCCACTGTTAAACAATCCCTACTGTCAGGAATTTTTTCCTTATGTTTAACTCGAATCTTTGCAGTTTAAGCCAATTTCCAACTGCTTTTAGGGGAAATGACAAACAGCTGTCCGACATCATAGGATGTGTGTGTGTGTGTGTGTGTGTATACATATATATACACATGTATGTATGTATGTATGGATATATGTACCATGATGAGATCCTTTAGGGGCCCAAACTTCCCAGTAGAGCATACTCCTCCTAATTTTGGTTCTAAAAACGCTAGATCATTGGCTCTATGATTTTAAAATTTAAAATCCTATACTGAACCCTAATCTAATAATTTTCCAGGATTGATCTGTCCATGAACACAGGCATATTTTATGGACTGCAAATGGCTAATTAAAATTTTCTCCTTCTTTTACTGTTCTGGAAAATAAAACATACACGGATAGGTCACTTGAAATTGCACGTGACCTCCAGGCCACTCTCTTCTGCCTCATTTGTGCACAGGAAGGTGTCGGGAAAATGAGCAGATCTGAAGGCAGAAGGTTGGAACCCAGGTCTCTGTGATTTCAAAGCCTTTATTTTACTAAGTCGTGGTAGTTTCCCAAAGGCTAGACAGAACGTAGTCGATGCGTCTATTTTAAAGATAGATTTACTTAGCACATATATGGATTTTACACACATTGAGCCTTCTTAGATAGGATGGGGAAAATAAGTGCAATTACATGAAGGGGGTAGAGAGAACTAACATCCCCTAAACTCCCTTTGATAACCAGTTTCACTTCCCTACAAGACTACAGAAACCTGGCATCTCTACAGGGCCTAGAGGTGACAGTGGTGAATATTTTAGCAATCTTCTTAAGGTACAGAGAAGTTAGGAAATTCACCCGAGAACTCGAAGCCAGTTACTGACCCAGCCAGAGTCGCAGTTCAGGCAGTTTGACTCAGGAGTCCATACTCTTATCTCTCCTGCAATTCAGGAAGCTCAAGGAACGCAGCCTTTAAACTTCATGTCCTGAGAAATGAGCTTCTGGGCTAGAACTTCAAAGTGCTCCCGTATCTGGAGGAGGAAAACTCTGCGACAGAGAGAGAGACAGACAGACAGACAGACAGACAGAAACACACTGACACAGAGACAGAAAGGGAGGGAGTGAAGGACAGAGAGAGGAAGAGAGAGAGAGAGACACAGACAGAGATAGAGAGGGAGGTAGGGAGGGAGGAAGGGAGGGAGTAAGAGAGACACAGACAGAGACAAAGAGAGAGAGAAAGATCTCATATGCTACTTGTCTTTGTCTTTCTGTGTCTGTTGGGTATTTCACTTAACATGTTTTCTAGTTCCACTCATTTTTTTCTGCAAGTGATAAGAATTTCATTCTTCTTCGTGGCTGGAGAATGGGACAGACCTATATCCATAACTACCTACCGTATGACACTTACCAGTTCATCTTCTGATGAATCTCTAGGTTGATATGATATTTAGCTCCTCTAAAAGTGACAATAAATGGACATGTTGATAGATATTTTAGGACTTTGCATTTGTTTAACAGTTCCTGTTGTTTTCTTGGCTAACTTTTTCTGTAGTTTACTTGGAAGAAACAAAGTTTTTCATTCTCTGAAAAGAATAGTGCTAAGTAGACACATATTTCAAAGAGCTAAGATTGTCCTTTAAGGTTCGTACCTGCTGTCCCCGCCCCCCGCCCTCATCCTGCTTTCCCTAAGTCAGCCACTTCCTTGGCTCTTTTCAAAAATTTAATTTAAATTTAGTTCAACTGATTTATACAAATATTCATATTTGGTTTTTAGCTGTGTTTCAATCCATGTGACCATTCTAACCCTTTAGTAATGACTGTGTTATCTCAATTTCTGTGAGATCACAGGTACCAGGGATAGAAGTTGGGGCCTTGTGGTTGTGAAGTTAAACTAACTCCCAGGCCCAACATCAACTTTGGATATTTTATATATGAGTGAGATCGTGCTGGATTTGTCTGTCTGAGCCTGGCTAATTTCACCTACCACAATGCTCACCAGTTCCATCCAAGTTGCTGTAGATGACAGGATACAATTGTCTTTATGGGTAAATAATATTCCACTGAACAGTATTCATCATGGGTGAACTCTGAGGTTGATCCCATTTCTTGGCTATTGCGAATGGGGCTGCATCAGCATGTGAGCACAAGGACCTTCTCAGGGTACTAATTTCATTGCCTCTGAATATGCAGAGTAGTGAGATTGCTGGGCCACCTGGCGGCTCCACTTTTAAGCTCTTGAGGACTCTCCATGCTGTTTTCCACAGTGGCTGGACTCATGTCGATTCCCATCAACAGTGTGGTAGGATTCACTTTTCTCCGCCTCTTCACAGGAACGTATTATCTTTTGTCTCTTTTGACAATAGCCACTGTCACTGGAGTGAGGTCCTACTATGTGTTGTGGTTTTTATTGGCATTTCCCATGGGTGATCAGAAATGTTGAGCATTTCCCCCCATACACTTTTTTGGCCATTTTCCTGTCTTCCTTTGAGAAATGTCTATCTAAACCTTGTGCACTGATTCTTTTGATTATTCTGACAGTCTTTCCATATTTATGCTGGTCGTGATTGGTATATTTGATTTTTCAATTTAAGCCTAACATGTGGCTTTCATATATATATATTTTTTTCTCACTTGATATGATTATTTTAAACATGTGGTTAGATCAATATCCTCCATTTTTTATCACTGAGACTATGCAAATACTCTACAGGACATCTTTTCCATTCTTTCTTTTTTTTTTTTTTTTCTTTTGAGACAGGGTTTCAGGGAAGCTTTGAACTCAACAATCCTGCTGCCTCTGCCTCCTGAGTGCTGAGATTACAGGCTTGAGCCACCAAGCCCAACATTTGTGGTATGTGGTACTGATTGCTGGTGGGCATGAGCCACCATGCCTGGTATTATTGTATATGGTTACCAGAGAGCGAAGCAGGGGGCTTGTGCTTGCTGGGAAGGCGCTGGCCCCACTGAGCTAAATCTCTGGCCCTCCATTCACTTTATCTTTGCTCCTGAGTCTCCCTTTACCTGGACTCATTTCCACCTCTGCTTGGAGCTCAGCTGTCATCCTGGGTTTTCCTGGAACGGTGATCTGGACATTCTTTCCCATTCTTCTGGGTTGGAGCTTACTTTTTTCTCCCCTACAACTTCTCTTTTCTGGTTTGCTTACTCAGTTTTGCTGGTGCATATACTCTAGGATTTTTCTGAACAAGGGTCTAGGAGGGAAAAATGTTTTGAGACCTATCATTTGATTTTGTTGATATTCACTCTTGCACTTACTTTTTGAGTTTGACAAGACATAATTCCATGATGATTTTTCTTCTCCCATGTTAAATGTTCACATTCTATCCATGTCTAGTTTGTAGTTTAATGTTATTGTGATTCCTTATTTTTCATGTATGCCCAGAATCTGCCATCCCAGAGAAAGAGAAAATCATACCGAATCCTGTACGTGGCTACTCTTAACAGCCGTCTTCACAGCAGCCCAACTTTGAAACAACCCAGATGTCCGTCAGCAGATGATGTTAGGCCAACTGGGCTACAGTCCTACAGTGAAACATTACTCAGCAATATAAAGGATCTGATTCACGACACATAAAACAAACAGGATGAATCTCCAGGAAATCATACGGAGTGAATAAAGTAACCCAGAAGCTTATTTAGCATAGGATTCCATTGGCAGCATATTCTAAAATGTCAGCAGCGTAGAAACTGAGGAGAGCACAGTGATCGCCAAAGCCAGAGGAGGGAGTCGGGCCACAGAGGAAGGAACCATTACATCCATTCAAAAGCAAGAAAAAAAAATTCTTAGGTCAAGGAAGAGCAATTGCAAAACAACAACAACAATGACAACAACAACACACACACACACACACAAATGAATGAGAGAGATTGGTTCTGAAAGCTAACTTTGAGCTGCCCTGTTTGTAGCTGAACTGATGTAACAGGGACATTTAGTGGGGGAAGCCAAACCATAGGATTGCTGAGCACGTCCTTGTAGAAGAAGGCGACGGCTGGTGGGAAAATGTCACAAGACAGGACTAGAGTATGATGAGAACCGAGGGCTCGGATCTCTGGATCCCAAAGCAAATAGGCTCTGAAACCCCTTATTTCTCTGTGATATCTTCCCTCAAACACACTTTGTGTCTTCCATCCCAGGTCCTTTTACATCCTGAAAGATCAAAGCTCTGATCTTCTCTGGTTGGATGAGGAATAATTCACCATGTTGAATTTGAAATTGGACATTTTTTTTTTTTTTAAAGACAGGGTCTCGCTTTGTAGTTCAGGCTGGCCCTGCACTCACTATGTAGCCCAGGCAAGGCTTGAACTCAGCAATACTCCTGCCTCTGCCTCCCGAGTGCTGGGATGACAGGAATGAGCCACCATGCCCCGTGATATGTGGTACTGATTGCTGGTGGGTGTGAGCGAGTCACTATACCTGGTGTTGTTGTATGGAGTTATCTGGGATGGAACCAGAGACCTTGTGCTTGCTAGGTAGGTAACAGAACCACTGAGCTAAATCTCTGGCCCCTAACATAGTGGTTTTTAAACATTTAAACACACTATATTTTTTTGCTCACTCCCAGAAGGAGAAAGAGACAGAGAGAGATGGAGAGTCAGAGACAGAAGGAAGAATCAAAGGTTTGCTGCAGAGGAGGAGCTGAGTATCCACCACCCGTATTTTTAAAAGAGAAAACACAATGATCCCCATTTCCCAGCAGCAGATTTTTCTTGAAGGTTTGTCTTTCCTTCGTATAGAAAAGCCTACTGGTTTTATCAACAGAAAGTATTGATTTCCTGAGGGTGGTGTTTGATTCATAACCTTGGATCTATTAACTATCATATAGGTGTTCTTGGAAACTACACACATTCTGCTTCGTTTCCTACTCTGGAAAATGGAAATGGCAATACTTACCTCACAGTGTTGGAGTAAAATCACATCAGAAAGTAAAGATGGTTGAGAGTCTGGGATACAATAGCCCTCATGTAATGGTGCTCCATGATTGTTTTGTTTCCAACCCCTGGGCTTTTCGTCCTATTCAAATGAAAGAAATGTGGTAGTTTGGACAGAGAATATAAAAAGTGGAAAGGACAAGCTGAACTTCTGCCGAATGCCTCCTGCATGCAGAGGAGGAAAAAAAGGGCCTGTTCATGGATATCTGTCAGATTTGTGGAGTGTCAGGCTGCTCTGATTTCTGAGGGTGCAGCTGTGAACACATCAAAAATCTCACCCTGCTGGGGTCCACATCCAAAGATTCTATAGTCATATGGAAACTTCTGGAAAAAACTCATTTCTCCTTGCTTTTAGGAAGAACTTAATGCAATAGCACTTACTGCACCAAGCCACAGAGAAGACTGAAGCAGAGATGCCAACAGTAACTGGGGTCTTGGACATTCCCTTAGCACAAACCTGCTGCACACCTACTGGAAGCCATGTTGCTTTCCTGTCTCTCCAGGCCCCTTCTGACTGGCTTCGAGGTTCTGCTTCTAACGCACTTGTTTGTTGCTTAGGTAGAGCCTCTTCACTGACTTACTACCTTCCATGGCCATATCCCCAGCACCTCAGCTTTTAAGCCCATTCCCATCCAGGACACCCTGTCTGTAGGTTAGAGGAGTCTTCCATTATAGACCCAGGTTCTCTTACCCGTCACCCTGACCTGGGAAAGAGAACTGGATTTGGATGTGCAGAGCTTGTTACCAAGGCAGAAGGGCAGTGTCTCATCCAGGCAGTTCTCCACGCTCACCATCACCCTCTTCACCAAGGAGCCGTGTAACCAACCACGTGACTTGCGCCCATAGTCTGCAAGATCATTAGCAGAAAGCAAACCTTTCAGAAAAGAAGCACATACTCTTGTAAGGGAGAAATGGTCCATGCCCTGGGGCTGGCAACTCAGCAAGGAAGTAACACCTTTCCATATGTCTTCTGCAAAGCCCTAAACTCACGCTGATTACATCAGAACTCGGGATATCATATGATATGTTGATCCGTGAGAGGACGTTGAGCATTTCGCAGAGAAAACACTTGGCATCAGTCATCTCAAGGTTCTGCTATGTGGATGGATGCAGAGCTGTTTTGCCCAGCGCTCTTGCTCTGCCTGTTCTGTGTGCTTGTGCTGCTGTTGTCCTTATTTGCACGGCTCTGTGGAAATAAGAGATCCACAGTGGTGGCAGGGAGTGGGAAGATGACACGGAGTCCGTCCGGTGTCTGGACACCTAGGCTCTGGGATGTCTTCACAGCGCACTGTGTGCTTGAAGAGCACATAAAAGGCTACCGCATTTATCTATTGGCTCAAAGCAGCAAGCTACATGTGCCGTCATGGCGTGGGCCTCACCCTCCATTGTGGGATGAATTGTGTCAGTAATGCCTCTGAGTCTCCAGAAAGATGCTAGAAATGAATGTTCACAACTGTGTGCGCCTCTGGGGACATCCAGGGCCCTCAAATGAACAGCTGAAGATTTTGAAGCACAGTAGCTGGTGGGGAAAAAGCGGTATGTCAGAAAGGAGAAATGACAGCTGACGTGTTGCTGACCTTTCCCTGCTCAGGTCCCGGTCAGGCTCACACCCGGCCTCAGTCTCCACTACAGCCCCCAGCCACTCACTTCTCTGTCACCCGGGAACCCACTGGGCTCTACGGTTGTCAAGTCCGGAATTAAGCAGATTTATGTCACATCTTTTGAGAGTAATGGCTGAGAGTGGGCTTGACAGACAGACTTCGTAGTCATCTTTGTGCGTTGCACAGAGAACACTGGGCTTGGGTTCTAGTCACGTGTGCTCATGTCCTGCTTTAGCGAGTGACAAGGTGCTAATTTGGGCAAATCACTCCTTCTTAGGCTTCCGTTTGCTCTGGCCTGGAAATGAAACAAGTGATAACCCTGGCTTGTTTGCCCCCCCCCATCAGCAGATTAGGGGCCCTAGTTTCCTCTAGGACTTGTAACTGTGCAGGCTGACACAGGTTTTTGTCTGTAAAACCAGAGAGACAGTACAGTGGTGATGATTTACATTCACACTGTAGACCCACTGGGCCGGCACAGTGTCACACTTCCGTTGTACAAAGTCAGCGCTTGTTAAAGATAATGATGATCGTTGGCGCCCAGCTATTGAGAGGGCCTCCCGCGGTTCCCACACAGTGGAGAAGGGCTTCGAACTTTCCCTCCAGCTGGACCGGCTTGTCTCCTGAGTGTGACTGAGGACTGTCTTCAGAACGAATTGAAAAATTACTTTCTCCTTCCTCTCTGCCAGAAGCAGTCAACTGAGCTTGGGTGCTCAAGAGACGCTTGCTGAATAACATGTGAGCTAGATCCGACCGAGAGAATCATTTTCCCTGGGCAGAGAAAGTGATGTGTCTTCCGGCCACACTTCCATCTCTGTCTCCTTCTAGCCCGGAAGCTTTCTTAGCCCACTCTCAGGGTTCAAGACAGACAAAGCCATGTGGATTTCCATCCCCCGCCTGGCCTGTGCGGAAGGCCCCTTTCCTGCACAGGTCACCATTTCACTCAAGGAGGCAACTTTATAAGTCTCAGTTGGATCAATTAGAGCACAGCTACGCGAGAGCGATCGCCTGTTCCTGCTGAGGTCTTTTCCTGGGTGAAATATGGACTTCCCTGCGTCTCGCTGCTTCCTCTGGCTCTGGCCGCATCCCTTCTGCCATGTGAGCGTTTCCCTGATTACATGCCTCGATCGGCATTTGAGTGATCTGTCCCTTTGACTTCCCTGTCTCCCTCCCATGGGACCGAGGACGCCAAATGAGAGAGCGAGGCTCATTTGCATAAGTGTCTTCGTGCCGCCCCAGCACAGTGAGTGTTTATTAAACTGATTTAAACCTCCACACCGCCCCTACAATCATCACCCAGCCCACACTGGGATTTGGGCCTTTTTCATAATCACCCCTGGTTTGCCTGTATTCCTTAATCCTAATAATTTATATGTCTGTGTGAAAAAAGAAATGCAGATAAAGAAAGCAGTACCACAAGCACTCTGGGTGTGCAATAAACTTGCTTTTGTTTTCCTGAGTATGTTTCAAGGGCACTCTGGTGTTTCCACGTGCTGATATATATTTTTAAAAAGTGCTACACTTTTTTTTCCTAGCTTGATCTTCATTTCTAAAATTTTACATAGCTCTTACAGGACCTTATTTTCAATCAATTGCATCTCTAATATATACGGCATGCATGCCTTTCGTTCTGTTGTTTTCTAAATACAGGCTTTTAGGATAAACATTTGAAAAAGTCAAAATCACTGGCACTTGTATCTTAGAGGAGTCACTTGTGTTCTCTTTTCTCACGACAGCAGAGAAGAAAGTGGCGTTAGGCCGGGGCCTCGCTCTGTGTCTCCTGCCCCCGGGGAGGGGAGTCAGGGCTGCCGCTGCTGTTGGCTCCTTCCGAGAGGGTCTGACGAACATGCCGTGCGGTGCCAAGGGGTCCTGCACGTTTGGCTCCAGAAGGCAAGAAAGAGTTAAGTGGCCATCACCAATCAGAGCCCGGGAGGGGGTGATTAAGAACAAAATCGCAGGGAGGTTTTTAATTTGGCTGCCTCCAGGAGCCGCCCCCAGCTCATCAGATCATACACCTGGCTCCGTCCCTTCGCCCCGCACTGCCGCTCAGAGCCAGCGGGTCAGGAGGGCCCCGAACGGACGGCCTGGCTGCACGCCCTGCCCCTGCGCGCCTCCCGGAGCCCTCTTCTGTTTCATTAGTCAGCGGGAAGCAGCCGGCGGCCTCTGAACGAAACAAGCCCCGAAGCAGCACAGGGAGAAGTTGGAAGTCTGACTCTGGGCCGCTCACTCGATTGGCGCCATTGCTTTCTGCTGCCGAGTGGAGCGATGCAAGGCGCTGGGACTGGGCCGAGCCGGGGCGCACCCTCTCCCGGGCCTTTTCTGTACACATTCCACCTGCAGTGCGCTCACCCTGCGCCAGTTTTTTCCTAACGCTATGAATATCTCTAGATGGTAATGCATATTACGCCGATAATACGTGTGCTTGATATGAAAGGTTGCTTTGAAGCTGTGGGCCCGTGTATGAACTTGCTTTAAACTATAATGACATAGTAGTGCTATTAAGGGAGCAGCGTCTTCTAGTAATAGCGCTAAAGGCTTCTACGACTTACTGCGCGCCGGGCACGGTGCTCAGAGGGTGATGGCGCCCTCGCTAATGCTGAAAACACCTACACGTGGGTTCTGCTGTGCCTGACGCATGATCGTGGGGACAATGTCTGTTTGTAACATTCTCATGGATACTACATACTGCTCCTGAGATGTGTGTCTCCAACGTCCATTTCTCTTTCTGTACCTACCCCATATAAGTGAACTTTATATTAGCATAAACCCAACATCAGCATTTCTAAATCAACACTTAATTAACACGTTGATTTAAACAGATTTCCGTGAGTCATACGTAGCCAATGGCACTGGCTACAGTTTCAGAACTGAATATAAAATGAGTTTGAAAAGGTAATAAGCTTATTTTTCAATTGAAAATAAAAATATAAGGAGCCAAAGTTGCAGTGAAGATCGTGGACCCTAGTTTTTATGGTTTTCCTGGTAAGACGCTCTTCAGTACGAATGTAGGTCCATTTAAGTCTTCCAAAGTTAAGAATAATGAAAAGTTTCCTACTAAGAACACTTACTGATGAGTTCAGTTTATTCTTGTTTTAGATTAGAGCTCGACTTAATTCCACATTGTGGTCAGGGGGCCCCATCAGAGTGGGGCGGCCTCATCAACGCAGTCCTCAGAAACCAGCCAACTTTTCTCCTTGTTTAATAGGCATCAAATCAATAAACCAAATTAATCAGAAAAGTGTTCTGCTCAAGGGACAGTGTGTTTTCAATTCAACTTTTTCCTTTGTAAATGTATCTATTTATTACGTTTCCAAGGGAAGGTATAAGACATTGAGGTCATTAACTCCAGCTCAAGAAAATGTGAGGTTTGTTATTTCATCTTGTCTTGCTTTGCTTGCATATAAAATATTTTCATTTTTTGAAGCTGAAGATTTGAACGGTTCCTCTTGGGCACACACACAGAGATAACTATGTATCCATGTGTACATACACAAAAATCACCAGGCATTTAAAAAATATCAGTGTATGCTTTTAAAAATCAACTGTAGTACAACCATTTTTCTTTCTTTCTTTTTTTAAATCTCAGAAAGCTCTTCTAGATTTCATACTTCTGGAAGAGTCTTTTCTGTTTCTTTATTCAAAATTTTTCTCACTGCTTACTATACAATCTGTTCCTGACCCAGTGACTCAGACCAGTTAATAATGAAGAACCTCCTGGCATGAGGAAAACTTAAAAGTTGAGATAATTAGTGTTTATTAATTGAAAAATGTGTTTAATTGGAATCTGAACAAATACATGTTGTCTTTCAATAAATATGAAAATGTTTATGAATCATAATTCATGCCTTTGAATGTAGTTTTGGTGCAAAGTCTTTGAATGTAGGGCTTGGTGTAAAGCATCATTTAATGATGTCAGAGTATAGTATTATGTATGTATTTATGGGAAAAACATTAAAAGAACCAACAAGAATTATAGTGAAAAAACTGATTTTCATTCTTTCTTCCAGTTATCTCAGACACAATATTGGCTAATATTTGTACTTATTGCAGGTGTGAGTTACACTTTGCAAGCATGTAAAAAGGTTAATAAATAGCAAGATCGTGCATGTCATAAATAAAAAACAGGTTCAAATTTGAATACAGTTGATTGCTATTTAAATTATGAGTGTTGGGTTTTTAAAGGTAGAGGTCTTTTACATAGGAATTTGTATCCAGATAATTCAAGAATGAGAAGACAATGTGTATATAACATTTGATATTGTATTATACTGATGCCTTAGTTCTTTTTTGAATATACAAAGCAATTCATCTCAGTTTCTGTTGGACCATATGGAATAAGTAAATTTTTTTCAGGGTTAAATGCCTAAGAAACTTTATTATTAAAAAAAATTAGAATGGCATTTAGAAAGTTTTTCAATTAAAATTGAAATGGCTACTTTAATATTTAAATATAATGAATATTTTATTTTCAGAACTTAAATGTCAAGAACAGAAATGTTTTTGTGTGTTCTATTGCTACCAGTTTTAAAACTTCTCTCATAAATATTAAATTAAATATATATTTATTTAAACTTAATTTTAAGAAATGCCTTTTCTTTAAGATGAGTACCTAATTCATTAGAAGTGAGACTTCTGTGTTGCATGTTTTCATAACTCTAAGTTCTTTTCAATTATTTAAATATTTTTAACAAAATTAATTTAATCAAAGCAACTGAAGAGATGTTTAAGATTTATTTTAATAATATTGAAAGAAATTATAGTTTTATTTTTGCCTTTAAAATATTTTTAAAAGTATATTTTAATATTTAGGGAAGATTAATTTTAGGTATATCTGATGGTTTCTATTTGATTGTTGAGAATAAGAAAAATAAAGCAGTATGCAGACCTTACAATTTTTACATGGGCTACCAAAATGAGAGGTTTTAAATTGATAAGGTGCTTTTTTCATTCTTTGTAATTTATGAAGAAAGCCTTCATTAATTATACTTCCATGGAATAAAAATGTAACTATGGGGTATATTTCAAAGGAAGTGAGAATAGAAAGGTAACTTGCCCTATTTTAGAAAGATTACTTGTAATATTTTAGATATGATTTTACTTCAATGTATGTAACATGGAAAATTTTCAAAAGACTGTTACCAGGAAGAGAAGAGAATAATGGATGTGTTTAATTTTTATTTTATAGTTTATGATGTTAAAATGCGCTCTACTTTAGAAAACTGTAATGAAAGTTTACTATTTAAAATTCTATAGTTGATAATAAATGACAAAATCTAGTAAAAGGATTCAAACATATTTGAATTTTTTCCATTAAAAATCAGGCAACATTCAGAATAAGAACTTTAATTTACTTCTGTATCTTTGTTTAGGTGCTGAGCTTATATTTATATTCTGGGTCATGTATATACACCACAGGCCAGCTGTAATTTATATAAAATTTAAAGATATTTTCAGAAGTATAACTACATTAAAATTATAAATCAATAGTTAATATGGCTCATAAATGAATCAGAAAAAAAGTCTGGTGTCTTAATTTTGTTTATTCTGAAAGAAAATAATACTGTAGCTGAGTGCTTTCCTAGGAAGGGAAAAAATTGAACAGGACAAAAGTGTGTTTTCTGTTTCTCATTCGTTTATGTCAATATTGGCCCATGTTTCCTCTGTTTGAATATTTATTTTCATTAGTGAAAGTATTTCATGAAATCTGCAAGATTCAGTTTAGTTTATTTGTTATTGCTTTTGAATACCTATTTAAACATTCTTAGCTAAATAAAACATAAGAGATACAATCAAACAGGCAGCAAATATTCAGTAAAGATACACAAATTTTCTTTTGTAATTTGTAGAATTTTAGTATATATTAAAGTTGCTTCTTAAAAGGTAAAATGTCCAAAGGTAAATTTTTATTTTTGTTGTTCGCTGTTTCTTATCTTAATTTCTTCTCATTCAAAAATCAGTTTTCTTTACAAAAACATATTTAATATGTAAGTACTTATATTTCCTTTGATTGTCAAGATATCCACAAAGAAAAACAAAAACAAAAAAAACCTAATTTTTTGTATAAAATATTTTGATACCTTAGCATTTGAATATGTAGTCAGATGAATACTAAGCTAATATACCAGAATGTCTTCATATTTTTCAGGAAAAAGAACACAATGAAAAATATAAAAAGGATTCACACTCAACACAATTTTTCTTATTTCTATATCATGTCTCTAAGCTTCAATTTGTGACTTTCAGTTTAGGTTGCTTACAGAATAACTTTTTTCACTAAGTTAATTAAATAATTAATTAGCTATTCCACAATTGAAATGCAGGTTAACAAACTTCCCTGTGTAAAAGTTAAAAAACTCCTTCATTCAAACTGTGAACCGTAAGCCTATAAAACTCTTCAAAGAACCCCAAGATATCAAGCAATCTTTTATTTAGCTAAACCTACCCCCCACCTCCCCTCTTATTCATACTTAAATACTCAGTATGCTCAGAGCTTGGAAAACCGCTAGACACTCTTAATGGATCACTGATTTTAACTAAAGACCTAGGTGCGTATGCCTTATAAATGAATTCAAAACAATTTTTGTTTTAGCATTAATAGTTTGCATCAAATGAAAACAAGCTTCTTAGTGTAGGAGAGTAAAGTCTCAAATAGGTCACTTATTAGCATATCTTTTATTTTAAACTCAAGGACAAACATTCTAAAACAATATCTATTACATGGGGGCAATAGTGCAGGGTTTTTTTCCATTTTCTGATATTCCAGCAACGGGTTTCCTTTGAGCGAAGGGTAACATAACCAAAGTACAAAGCAAAGGACCCAGGAAGAACAGCAGGAACACATAAAATCAATTTAAGAAAAACAATATTTAATCTTGTCATAGTTTAAAGCTAATGGAGTGAATGTGTTGTAGCCTTTCATTTTGCATGGGGTCTACACTCTCAGTGCAGGATCTGTGCCATTGAAAGTGTATTTCTGATTAAGAATAATGAGCTACAGATTTGAATTTTGATCTGGCCAATAAAGAAGTAACATATTTTAAAGACGTCTATACATTTCAGGTGGGGTTGTAATCAATACCAAGAATAGCGTTTGGTGTCATGGTAAGCTTTCTCGAGATTAAAAAATAGGCAAACCAGGTAATGCTTCAGCTTTCTGTGTTTTAAGTAACTGCATAATTTTTTAGAAGCTATGAACACTGTTAAATTTATGCCTTCTTTCCTGAATAACTTTGAATTGCATGCATTTTGGTTAAATAATTTCCCTCAACTCTCTGAAAATAAATGATAATTTGAAAACTGACAATGAAATAAACTACGTCTCTTGATGTTGCTTTTAGTTAAAAGAGGGACTTCAATAGAATTAAATTAGATACAATACAATTCTTCTATTTTTATGTCAGTGACCTTCCTTTTTCTTTTTTTCTGAGTAGGATACTAAAAACCTCTAACTTTGGAAGCCTTGAACCAATCATAAAACAAGGCCGTGGTCATTGTGCAGAACTGATCTTATGATCATCCCTATGAGGAAAAAATTATCTTTTCATACGTGAATGTGAGAGGCTGTGAAATAAAAATCTTCACAAGGGTCACTATCCTTTAAAAAGAGTTTTTATGTTAACTACGTAAGATTGATTTAATGCTGGGATTGTGAAAAACATTATTCATGAAAAACTGTAACACTTTTCTTTTAAATAGAAGTGTTTTTTTTTAAGCTGCACTACTGACTGATTAAAATAATACTTCCCCTATTTTTCTACCTTTTTGTACTTAGCACTTTCCTATCTTAACATTTTGGCTTTGGGAGTTTTATTATAAATAGTCCATTATCTTTTGGGTATGTCGTTTTGACGTATTGTCAAGTTGCACCCAACTAGTAATTGTACAACCAGGAGAACGGAAGCAGTTTCTTTTCCTAACCTGCTCAGTAAAACAGGTAAGGAGGTGAACAAGCGCACTACGGCCTCGCCAGGTCAGCGGCTTTTTGCTTCTGACGTCTGTCAGTTAGGAACAAGCGAGAGATGCTGTTATCAATTACAGGAGATTACAGATAGCACTGGGGAGCTGGAATGAGGAGGGAAGCTTCCATTTTTTTTTTTCTTTAAGGCATGCCATCTATAGCTACTGGAAGGAGTTGAGAAAAGGACTTGTAAATGCTTGGAAGACAAAAAAAGGTAAAACATTCTAAGAAAAACACAGTTGAAAAGCATCTAGAGACTTAGGACAGAAAGCTCTCATTAACTTCTAAGGCTCTAGTTCGACAGCCTAGTGTAACACGGCATGGGAAAATGAAATCCCAGAACCAGTAAACATTAAAGCTTCTCAACTCTCCCAGCAACTTGGTGAAATACCAACAGTTGGGATGCTAAAGAATATATTGAAATGGATAAAATGTCTTTTCATATTATTTTTCTGGAGCTGAATTTTATTTCATAACCTTGTTACAGAAGTGGCAAGTGGGAGCTTTCTGCAGGTACGAAAGCAGTTCGTAATGGAAGGGAAACTCTTCTGCTAACGCACAAGAGAAAATCGTGCAGTCTGTCTTTCTTTCTAATTTACATGATTTCTTTCAAGTAAAATCATTTACTCAGTGACAGTAAATGCAACCAGCAGATGTTTGGTTATTTGCTGAGGCAAGACAGTACATTAACTGATGGAAGTATCAATTGCAGTTATTAAAATAGATGCTATTTAGGAGAACTGTGGGATTCAGAAATAATTATTCATATAATTAGAAATTGGAAATGAGTCAACAGGAATTGTTTTGGCATAAAAAAGACATTTGAAATGACTTTAAGTATGGTTCTACCGAAGCATATCCAGGGCACATAACAAAAGTATTAAATTTACCATTGTATTTCCAAGACCTTTGGGATAGATTGGATTTAGTGCAAAGAGAATCCTGATAAATTACATGTATCTTGGCAACAGTTTGCTTAAGTATGTCCAAGGCTGGTTATACTTCAAAATTTAATTTTTTCTCGATTAATGTATTTCATGTTCATTGCATTAAACTGTTGTCTATTAGCTGCCTATTAGACATGACTAAAATATAGAGAAGTCATTTAGCATTCACTTGTAGGCAATTATGTAATTCTCCCTCTTTAAAATATAACATAGAAGAGAATATCAGAATAAGTAGTCACATGTGAAAGGAACTCAGAATAAATTATTACACAACATGAGAATAGGAACTCCTCTGTGAACATATTGTGTCAAAATTAGCTTCACCACAGAACAGTTATTTGGATTCAGCCCATCTGAGAGACTTTAGAACTACTTAGAATGTATGAACTCCATTAAAAAAAAAAAAACGCTGTCACCAACCCCTGAAAATTGAAACAGTTTTGATAATCAAGGATTTCATCTCCACATTAAACCAAGGCCAAATTAGGAAGGCTATGATCCTAAAGCTCACAACAACATTTGTTAAACAAAGTCAAAATTAATGACAAACAAAATGAAGTTTTCTTTGTGGTTGATTTTCAGGCAGCTGCATCCAAATATAAAAGAGCCATCAAAGAAAGATATCCATTAATTATTAACTCTGAACAACTTCAGAAAGCAGAGCCCTTAAACCTCCATTGACATCTTTCTGCTAGTCTCCTAATCTCCACAAGTTGTTGGTAAGAGTTGCATTATACACAGCATGTCATCAATCCTGCCTTTAACAACTGCGGCTGCAGAGCTGCACTGCAGCCTGGAAGACCACACGAGAGAAGCTATAATATTCAGCAGAGACATCCTTAAGCAACATGTATAGACTCACGTTTGGAATAATCTCCTGGGTTACTGTACTTCTCTCAAACACACAATAGGGTGTCAATAGTCTAATGGCAATACGCATGATGCAGAAATCAGCCAATTTTTTTTTTTTTGGTTGAAGTGCAGGACAACTGTCATGATGAAAATGCTGTGCTGCTGTATACCTTAGGCCAGTTAAATCTATAGATTATTCCTGGGCCTTTCATTAAAGAAAAGGCTTGCATATTAGACTTTGATAAAATGTGAATGTGCACAACATTGCTAAGCAAGCTAGTGTGAACATTTAGGTTATTCTGAATTATTAGTAGCATTTTCACCGGAGTGAGGTCCTTTTCAATTGGTATTGCATTGCAAATAGTAAGTGAAATCCAATTTTGATGCAGATATCCTCTAAAATACATATGCTAATATTTACAGTTGTAAGTTCAGGTTTCTGAAGCTCTGCACTTGCAGAACCCTGAGGCCAAAGTTCAGAGAAATACGATTTTTTTGTTCACTTTGCTTTTCTACAGTTTGGTATCATGCTCTGCTATGGAAAGTACAAAGAAATCAAATGGTCCGGCGGTGTGTCTCTGATATTGATGTTAATCTGGTGGGAGTCAAAGTCAAAATGAGCATCTGTTTTGTCACATAAACTTTTGATTTTTGAGATTACTTTCTGCAGATGTAGAGAGAAAACGGCGGTAATCTCCCGGAGAAGACTGTTATTCACCGACCCTTTCAGGAGTACTTCCCTTATCCTATCTCCTTTTCACTTTTTCTCCTTTTCCTTGTCTTTTAAAAATCTTATCAGGATCCAGAGGAGAAATATTTGCCCCAAATAAGTGTTAACCATCACTGTTTCTTATGGAAAGCACCAGCATATTTGAATACAGATATAACAGCGACCTACAGAGTCAGAACAAATGACACATATCTATTAGAAGATCAAATGGATTTCTTATAAACTTTCCCAAATTTGGTTACAATTCACCTGCAGTGCTTCAGTCTATCTCTTTCTTCCACACAACTAGTGTGATTTGAAATTGAAATGTTAACTTTTCAAACCAATCTAAAAAGCACAGGATGAGGAAAAGTGTGTCTGTGTGGTGATTCGCATTTAAAGGTTTTATCTCTTTACTCTATTTGATTAAAGGCCTTGTATTGAGTTAAGCAGCAAATCCTGCAGAATAATTAGTGGCTGTTAGTTTTTTTTTCCCCCTCTGCCCACCCCCTCCCCCCTTAAATGAAAGCTTAAATGGGGGAAAATGGAATGTCAGTCAGAAACTGGTTCGAACCAATCATAATAATTATAATCTATTAGAATTAAGCCATAATCATTAGAATTTCTTCTTTTCTCCTACCTTTGATGGCCTGTTTCATCTGTTTCATTAAAGCTGTAATTTTTACAGACGCTCTTGATGTTCCTATGTTTTCATCAGAACTAAGGCAGCCTAAAGGGAAAAATAGCTCTTCGCCTATAGAAATATATGTTAATACATTAGTTACTTGAAGCAAGCCACTTTTGCAATATGTGCGTCTGGGTGTCTATAGTTGTCTTTATTTAGGCCTGTCCAGCATTTTGTTGTGTTTTCCTCTTGCCCAGCAGCTGGACCCTGACCTTCAAGTTCTTCTTTTTTTTTTTTTTTTTTAAGAAAAAGAAAAAAAAAAGAATTCTTTTCAGATTCCAAATTCCCCCCTTCTTACCCTCCCACTGACACCATCCTATTCAGCACCGGAGATAACTTTATTCATCTACACATCATTGTATCAAATTCAATAGGCGAACTGCTTCCACATGCCTCCGAGCGGGGCCGGACAGTTACGTCTTCATCCGCCAGCCCCCCCCCCCCCCCCCCCCCCCCCCCCCCCCCGCCCTGCTCTGCCGCAATGAGATTTTTACTACTATCTTTTCAGGCATGAAATGAGCACAGTTACAAAAAAATAATTTCAAACAAGTGTTTTACTACTCGGTTAGGTCACTGTAGATATATTTTCCTGCAGACCCCTCAATTAGATGGAATGTATTACCACCAGGCTGAGCTGCTCAGAGTCCTCAGTAGGTAATGCTCTCTGCTGTAGATTTTGATGAAAGATGTGCTTGTGTCCCAAGTGTTTGTGTTAGTATGAAATTAAGAGGCTCACACCTTATAAAGCGACACTGTCACACGGATCACACAAAGAGCTGAACAGAGGAATTCTCTTTTGCAAGCAACCCAAAACAAATACCCTCTTTGCAGAAAACAAAATATTATGTCTGACTCTGATTTTGGAAGAATGGAATTAATGCTCTTCTTCTTCTTCTTTTTTGTTTTTTGTTCTTCCCCTCGACTCTATAGCACTTTGATTTCACTTTAGGGAGTTTGGAATTCTTAAAGAGAAAAATAGAACTTGCTTCATGTCAGGAACATCAAATAAATGTTTGATGTTGGACGCCCTTGCTACAAAATCAGCCTACTGTCTTCAGGCGGGTGGACTGGGTATCAGATTAGTTTACAGAGTGCAAACTGATTTTAATATGTGGATTCCCAGTGAAGTGGATGGCAGGATTTCATGGGCAAAAACAGCCCTCTTCTTCCAGAAGTGGGTTTCTTTTTGAAACCTTCATAAGGATTCCTTCTCAAATAAAAAAGAAAGAAAGAAAGAAAGAAAGAAAGAAAGAAAGAAAGAAAGAAAGAAAAAGATCTTTTAGAACTCTGATGTTTCAAAAATAAACCAGAAAAATCTTGGTCAAAACAGTTCTAAACTTATTCATACACCCCATCCATTCTTGGGAAGCTCCCCTCCCCCATGCCAGAATGCAGAGCTTGAAAGAAAGTGGAATGATTAAAATTAAATAGAGCATCTAAAGTCTTTAAACCAGCCAGCCATTATATAACATTCTAGATCCTGAAGATAGAAAAGGCAAAAGATCTTTTTAAAAGCAGACTTACATCATTGACTAGGTGTTTTCTACTCTAGCTTCTATATGTTTATGTAGCGGGTGTTACAGACATTTGGAAGGATTTGAGAGTCTCAAAAGGGAGAAGTTTATACATTAGTGCTGCAAGTTGCAAAACACTGTTGATATTCAAATGTTTATTGTGCAAAATCTGGGATAAGCTTCGGCATGAGGGCCCCTTTAAGTGCCTACAACTCTTGCTAATTCCTCTCAGCATTGAGACTAGCACAAAGGCCTTAATCCAATTCCACTTTTTTTTCAGAAAGCCTATGCTATTTTCTCTCACATAAACTAACAACACTACCCCATCGCACTGCAGAGTGGGTCAAAGAAAAAGGCTCTGTGTTTATACTTCACCAACACTTTGTGCTTCTTGGGCAAGCATGGCATGAAACTTTAAGTGGTTCCCCAGGCCCCATGACATCTTTAGGGGGAAATAAACCTTCAGGCACGAAAATGGGCATTTTTAAGGGAGAGAAAGGTACTGGGACGTTACAGCTTCTCCTCCTCTGTTATCTGTGAAGAGAAATTGATCGATTCAGCCACACTCGTGCACTTCTGACTCGAATGGTAGAAGTCAGATTTACTTTGATAAGGGAGTATGTACATTTTGATAAAGTGGTATTATTTTTCCTTCTAGAGACTCCTAGTTCCTCTCTTCTCTCTTCCCTCTCTGTCTTCCAAGTACCTTTCATTGCTTTTCATTATTTCCTGCGGGAATGTCTTAAGTTCACGTGCACAACGCTCATTATTTTCTCTCCATTACCAGTTCCCTTTGTGGGACAAAAGATGATTCGCCCACTAAATGGAGAGATCTTTTTTTGCATCTGTAATTTTGGTGAGAATTTTTAGTTTTAGGCGCATGTATTGCTGAAATAATAAACCTGCATTTGGCAGTGGAAATCGAGCATTTGCCTCTGATTGTGGGCACACAAGTGACCAGTTACACTAGTAATTAAGTAACTGCGGATACAATTAGGAATGACCATGATCTGCTCCAGAAGTAAATCATGGGGGCGGGAAGAGGCAGCCAGCATGAAAATGAATGTGAGTCAATTTCAGAGTTGGACTTGGGCAATGGGGGTCACCCAAAATCAAATGACACAGAATTCTGTGTCCTCATTAGAGAAAGAGATGTCTTGTTGCTATTGATTTCTATTCATGATGTCAGACTGAAGCACATATTGGCTACTTTGGAAAGTTTCCATATTTCCATAAAACCCACGGGAAGAAACTCTGGGGGAGAGATGTGAAATTCCTGTGTTTGGAATTGGGGCAGCCGATCTTTCCATCTCTGTGGTGTGAGATTATTCTGTGTTCAGTGTCTATCATAGAAAACAAGGTACAGGAGATACAGTACATAACATAGCTGAAAAATCTAATCATTGTAGCCAGAAAAAGTTGCCACACATGACAAGACTAATCTACCTATGGCAATATTTGGTCATTTTTCTAAAGTCAATAATTTGAAATGGTGTCCTTTCTGAGCTATATTACAGTAGCACAAATCTATTGTTTACAAGACCCCCAACATAGATCCTAAACAACCAGAAGAATAAATTTGTGTCAAAATAAACAAAAAGGATCCAGTCAATCTCAGGCTCTAAATCTATCCCATTTTAAAGTTTGGTTTAAGTCCTGTCTTCTGAGATTATGCACTTATCTGAGCACAAGAATGATGGGATACTTTCCTCTTCTAAGATTCCCTGATGGTTTTTTAATAGTTGAAATTATTAAGGCCAAGGATTTAGCTCAGTGGTTCTGGTGTCGGCTTACTAGGGCAAGGTCGTATGTTCAATCCTTAGTACTGCAAAAAGAAAAAAAAAGTTGAAATTATTTAAAAATAATAGAGCTAGTTAAAGAAAAAAGCCTTGGAGCCAGTTAAAAACAAAAACAAAACAACAGCAAGAAAATCACCTGCAGCCGATGGTGAACAATGCAGACATCAGGAAAAAGAGAAAAATCCTACTTGAATCTGGTGTGGTATCGCATGGTCAGCTATCACGCTATCACAATGAAATCACTTAGGCAATTAGAATGTTTTCACCCTCGCAGGACTTTACACTAACAAGCCAAAGGCCTGAGTGAACACGGAAATGGATTTCTGTCTTTGCTTAGGAGGTCACTCTTGGAGGTGACTCTGCGGTAGGAGTGGTCCACGTCCTCTCTGCTAGGAAGCCATGGGCAACGACACAACGTCTCCTAAACGTGGTGACGATGGAACTGAGACCCAGAAAACACAAAATGATGCTCCTTCAGCAGTTTTTCTGAAAGAGCAAATCTTTTCTAATATATGCAGCCTATTGGTGTGTATATATATATATATATATATATTATATATATATTTAGTGTTTTTGTGAAAAAACAGTACAGATTACACTTTGTCTTGTTCGTGTTCTAGTGGGTAGTCACCCATTTGTGTGGGTAATTACTATACTAACAGCATATTTTTGTTATTTACATCAGTTGGGAAGGTGTATGAGAGTTGAATGAAGCATTTGTTTTTAAGGGGAAGAAAAAAGGGAGGAAGGAAAGGAAGAAGAAGGGGAGAAAGAGGACAAGGAAAGTACATGTGAAATGAAATTGGAGTCAAGTCTTTCATTGTCTAAAATCTGTTGTAGAGATGATTTGGAAGAAAGATGTGATCTTGAGCTACTTGGTTTGTTAGGGTTGCTTCCCTCAAGTGAGGCCCATTAATTCCACTGCTGGTGTGGAGCTTCTGTTTTTAGGTTCATGCTGAAGACACCTTTGCAAGGCGGAGTGAAGATGGGATCGTGCGTCGGGAACTGTGACGGATGAAAGGCGGAGCCCTCTACCAGGGGATCAGCGAGTCAAAGGCAGAACGTGGGGCCTCTGTTCGGGCATATGGTCATCTGGAGGATGCGTGCACTCAGTGAACAATGTGCCTGTTTTGTTTTTTATTTTTGTCTTTAGTTAAAATAAAGCAACTGCCCTAATGGGCCAGAGGACACCGCTTGCAAGTAGGAAGAACCCTTGTCTGAGATGTTCGCGTGTGAAGCGGTCTCTGAAATCACCCTTCTCGCGTGCACGCTCACCTTTAAAACAGTAGCACAACCACAACAAAAATTAATTGAAATGTAGCGTTTTATTTTCTATAATTCAGCACACAAAAGCGCACATTGAAAAAGTGCGGACGGAGGGCGGGTCGGCCTCCCCTCGCTTGGGAGAAAGCACGCTCGCTCTCATTTCCACCCTCACGCTGCCGATAGTCTGAGCATCCAAATCCCACAGGGTTGGTGGGGTTAGAGTCTGTTTTGCAAAATTCAGGGTGTTGTGAGACTCCGCAAAAGAGTTGTTTGCTCAGGTCTACGCTGACATGAAGGCAAACATTCATTTGTCCATGCTGTGGACTGGAGGCATTTGGGAGCCTTAGCTGCCTCCAAAGCAACTCCTTAAAGATGCCCCGTGGGGTCGTCCTGGTTTTCTCCACGCCGTGCTCTCTCTCTGATGAACTCCGCCAGCTCTATCCAAGAGGCACCAACTAGCAAAAGCTCACTGAAGCACTCCTCTCAACTGCTTTACCCACTTTGAAAACCAAAAAGGTGCGGGCAGGAGGGGGTTCACAAAGCCTCTTCAACCCACAGCCCTGTAATGGGCTCATCAAGCGCCCGCCTGGGCTTGTTCTGAAATCCTGTGCGAGCAGCCTTGTAAGTAGCTGGCTGTCTGTAACAGATAATATCAAATCTGGGAAACATGAAAAATCACAGAGAAAAATAGTAAAGTAAGATGTGCTCTAATGATACCAGGCAAACAAGTGGGGAAATAATTAGTCTCTCCAAGCTCAGGATTTGTAGTGGAGCTAATTTTATTTGAATTCCACATCAGCTTTCAATTTTGGAGTTTTGTTTATGGGGTAAATAAAAGCTGTTCTGTAGGGAGGTTGGCATCACAGAAAACTGAATGATATTACCGTTTCATTATGGCAGTCATAGTATTTATAAAACATTGGTTTTAAATCTTTCTTTAGGCATGTTGTGTAGTGTTTTGATTATCTTGTACCAGAAATGAGTGTGTTATATAACTAGTCTAATATAATATAAAATTTCAGTGAGAATAATACTCTTTATTTTTGGTGATCCTAATGCCAAAATCCCATCTCTTGACTTATAATTGACTCTCAGATTCTGTCTCTCCATTTTGCTTGCGCTGGGGCTCAGACTCAGGCCCTTGTGCTTGCTGGGCAGGAGGAGTGCCACTGAGCTCCATCCTCAGCTCTCTGTAGGGCACTGAAATACATGTGATACAAACAGGTGGCTGCTGTTCACTTCCATCTAGGAAACTATACCTCAGAATTCAGAAAATCCAGCTGGGGATTTAGCTCAAGTGGTACCGCACCAACCTTGGACTCACAAGGGCCTGAGTTTGATCCCCGGTACTGTCCAAAAAAAAAAAAATCCAGTTTTCCACCGATACCTGTGAAATAAATCATACCTTGGGTAAGATCATTTTCTGTTCATTGCACTGGATTTTGCTCAAGAAACATCTTCCATTTACTAGAAAACGTCACATACAGCAACATAAAACCTCTCTGTCAATGAAGCAGTTTCGGTGTCTAAAAACATGAAAGCTATGAAAACATATCTTTGCAGACTTCATCAAAAAGAGGATGATATTACAGGCCAGCTTGTGGTAACCTGAATCTTTCTCACTAGGAATAGTTTACCTGGGACTGATTTACTTCATCAGTTTGTCAGTTAAAGAGACAGACACGTGGACGTCTATCTTTCCCTTCCAGAACCCTCCTTCACACCCAATCATAAGCCGATCAAAACTCTCTTCAGTTTAAATTTCTTTGCTGATCTTTGATTTGGGCTTCAGGGGCTTCATTCCCAGGTTCACAAGCTGGAGAGGAGGCTGGGAAGTGTGAAGAGAAAGACCTAACTCTGAATGAGGTGCTCCAAATTCCATCCTTCCCCTGCCGTCGGTGCTACGTTCACTGACAGGTCACCCTCCGAACCTTTATGCCCTTTATGCTGTCATCTGTCACACGAGAGGGATGGAAAAATAATGTGGACTCCCAGCCCCAAATTCAATTTGTGTCATGCTACTAGGTTAAACCGTGCTGACACTTGATCTATCATAGGTGTTTTGGCCGAGTACACGGAACGCCTCACCCCCTAACTGCAGCATGTGACGACCATGCCTAAGTGCTCAGTCTGTGATGGGCAGGAAGCAGAGTAGACTGGAAAGAGGGCCAGAGAGGAAAGAGATAAGAGTGAGGCATAGCTCAGCCCTCGTCCTCAAGACCAGGGCTTTGGACGGAACAGAAGAGCCTTGTCACTCTTCTAGGGGTCTCCTGATCCAGTCAAATAGACAATCATGAGGAACAGGGCCCACTTACTTTTCACTATGCATTCATTTATAGCTTTTAGAATTTATGCTATGTGCTTCTACTATCAGGTTTTCACAAAGAAATAGTACGAGCAAATGCTTTTATGTTCTGTATGCACCAGGTATTGTTCCAGTGACTACAACTATTACTTCAGAGAATCTTTCCAATAACCCTATGAGATTAGAACTCTTAGTATATCCTCCAACTAGTAGATTAACCAAAGGAGGCCGGAGACTCACTTGTCTAAGGGTACAAAGACAGCAAGTAGCTCTTCTGCTCAGGGCCCCTTCCCAGACCTCTCCATTTAAAGCTTTAGAAACACCTTCACACAGGCTATATGTGAACATGCACATACGCACGTGCCTGTACATACGATCATATACACACCCATACACTGTTGTTTTTTTTTTTGGCATGACTAGATTTTCCCACTGAAAATACCTCTCTGCTAAGTTATAATGTTATGGGTTTTTATACTGCCAAGGACCTTTGTAGCACCAGACCCTCCTTCCCAAATTCAAGGCTTGGTGAACTCTTTTGGCCCATCTAACAACAGCTGAACCTTCATGGAAATGTGTTTGCCCCTGGTCTACCTCTGTCATATTTAGAGAAAATGGTATAGTTTTCTTCAAAAATTTACACTGGGCACAGTTGTTTTTTTTTTCTCCACTGTGAAATGCTATGGGCAGCCTGCTTTCTCTGCAGCAAGCATATTTAGTGTAGTCATAACAACAGCTGTATTTAGAAGGTCACTCCTCCCACCAAAACCAGTTTTTCACATTTGCATAACCACTGCGAAAGACAGCATTTCATTATTTACATATACCCTGCTTATACTGTTACTAGATAATAAAATGTTGTTCACAGGTGAACTCAGAAATCAGTGCATTTAATAGCAAGAGGGGCGGAAAGAACAGGCAAACTATTTAACAACTGGGAAGAGTGCATCTGTCTCTTGTCCTTTACAGTTTCTACTTAGGAGTTGGCTTTACAACTGGGATCCTTTTTCCAGTCTTGTTATTTGGGAGATTTAGCTTCAATTTTGGATTTTCTCTTAGGCAAACTTTGAAGTTCATAGATTGACTTCATGATGCTTTCTGTGGACTCCGTGTACCTCAGGGATGAGTTCGGGGTCTCCCTGGTGGTGGCCCCAAGGCTGAGGTGAGAGAATAGCTTACAGTGATGGTGAACCTTTTAGAGCTTTCTGTGGTACACACAGCCCAGGGTGGCACACGTGCCACTATCTTGCCACCGCTGGACTAGAAGGGGCAAGGGTCCAGAAATGAACCTCAAGACTTTCACACATCACATTCAGCTGGAACAAATTTGCCTGAGAAGGTGTGGGAAGTTGGGACAGAAATCTGTGTGTTTAATAAACCTCACAGAAATATATTTTCTTCGAAGTAACCTGGAAACCTCAATTTCTTCCCACCACCTCTACTCCACTTAAAGTATTTCTGAAATGTAGATCTCTTGAAAGGATTTATTCTTTTACCAGGTGTGGCATTTGGAAGTTCCTGAAAAGAGCAGAGAGGTTTTGGATCTCATATCAAAGGGTTTAAAGTTAATGATTTTAAGTATGGTTGGGTTTTATTGCTTCTCTGGTGGGCTAAAAACTTCAGCCACTCTTTGACCTGTGCTCAGTCAATTCAATTCCATCTAATGCTCTGTGACTAATATGGTGGATATTTAATCTACTTTGCTGCTGAAATTACTTTGAGAATCACTTTTTTCCCTTGAAAAACTTCCTCCTGAGAGACATTGCTTATCATAAACTCTAAATATGTTGCACGTTACAGAATACAATTTTAAAAGCTTTTCTTCCAGAGACAATTAAACCTTATCATTTATTTTGCTATCACATTGCAAATGAGATAGGAAAAGTGATATTATTCTACAAGGCACAGTAGAATAAAAAAAACCAATGGACTCAAACTCCCTGATCCTGTTATTAATGTAAATATAAGTATCATGTCTTAGCCAAATATTTCCTGCAATGTAATTAAATTGGGAGACAAAAAAAAATCAATGAAGTGCCAGGTTATGTGTCTTAAGGAGGCTCCTTTTATCTGTTTCCCTGTTAAGAACATAAGTAGCTGCTTTTAAAAGGCTCATTGGAAGGTGAATGTGGTCCATTCATTGTATAACCGAGAGACTAACAGTTCTAGACACCCTGAATACGGACTGAATAGACCCAGGGCCCTAACATTTCCCTCAAGACCAGAACTGATTCCCATCCTTTCTTCTTGTCCCAATTAGTGGTCTGACCCCCAAACCTTTAAGTTTTTGTGCCTCACCTGTCTCTGGGAAGTACCACTTGTGCTGTCCTTCCATATTTAATTTAGAACAAGGCTGTGTTCTACCTGAGCTCCAGGGAAGGGACCTGGGTTGTCATCTAGCACAACCAGGCTGTGCAGGAGGAGGTCAGAGTGATTTCTTTCTCAAGCACAGCAAATGCTTGCGGACTGCTTGACACTATTCATCACAGTAAGTGTCAAGGTCTGACAAAGCCCCTCTTTGCAGGAAAATTTGATATTTAGACAGGGATCCAAGTGCTGTGATAAGGAACAGTTGGAGATACTGCTAAAATCCCTGGGGTTCCAGAGATAAGTTTCTAATCCTGGTTTTATTCCTTTAGTGCCTTCATTTTTTTTAAATTCAATTTTCTTATCTAATGAGAAAAAATGGACTATAATGATCTCTAACTTTCCCTCTGACTTCAAATCTATGACTACCTGTGAGCAAAGACATTCTTCATGTAGGTTAAACTGAAGCAATTGCTTCCTTAAGACCAACCTTATTATACACAAAATCTTTTCCCAGGGACCTTAACTTTGCATGGTCTGGCCCCATCCAGCCTTGGGTGGTGAGGAAGAAAAATATCTGCATCCAGATGAGTCAGAATCAGAACTCTCTGCCTCAGTTTCTTGATTTATACAATGAAGATTGCAGTACACATATTGGCTAGGAGTTATAGGGATAGAACAAACCTGGGTAGTATTCAGCATAACAGATACTAGTAACTGTTCATTTCTTTTTGATCACCTCTCTGCTTTCCAACACTGTGCTCTAGAAGCTTTTACCTCTGCATTTCTCTTCCAAAATATAGATGTATTATGATAGAAAAATTAAATTATTTGTCCAATTTTCCCATCCTCCCATCAATATTCTATATCCTAGAGCCATGTGTATTTTTAAACCAAAGACAGAGTGTAATTTTCTTTTCCTCTCGGTTTTGGGCTTGTAAATGTAATTTGGTTTGGGATGTTAGCAGGTAAGGAATAAGAGCTTCTACAGTGTCCTGAAAAGAACAAATGCTGGCTGACCACTGTTCAAACAGCAAGATGAGAGACACCAGGGGCAGAGCCTGAAACATGACATAAGCTTTGACACTGAGCACAGGTAATAAGCTCAGTGAACTTCTCCATAGCAATAGATCTCTCTCCAGTACCATCATGATCAGGCAATGGACAGAAACAGTTATCATTAGTTATTCTTCCAAAGGAAGACACAGTAGATACTGACTACAACTTCCCATATTTGGTCTGAACTGGTTGCTGCGTATTTTACAGCAGCAGTTTGTTTTATAGTAACAAGGACTTAGTATATCAATGTCCTTCAAGGATATGGAGGACAGGGGATGATCATGGGTAGATTCAGATTCCAGGAGAATCTGTACACAGTGAGGAGTTAACTGTGTATTTTGGATCAATTGCTAAATGTTTCTGAGCTGCATTGTTTTCATCATTCAAATTGGGATAGTACCTTCCTTGTAGGGCTCTTCACTGAAGCGAACAGGATAATATATATAGTACCTGCTACATGGTGAGGGCTTATTATGTATGTCAGCTGGTATTACCATGTGTATAAGGAGTAACAAAATTACTAGTGATGTGTTTGCCTATTACCTATGTTACACACATCTCATTAGAAAATACTGCTATGGATTTCCCTATTTTATCCTGAGAGTATAGCTTTTAGGAGTCTGAGTGTGCATTTGAGTCTTGTAGAGAAAAATCGAAGAACTAATCTTACCCTGATGACGAGGTATAGAGTTGTTCTTTAGAAGGTACATCTGTTCAAACAGGCCAAACAGTGCTTACTCACAAAATATATCCTTACCTTATACTCCAGTGCACTCAGCAGAGAGGAAATAACCTTCAAAAAAGTCTCCACCCGGTTCTGGCTACTGGAGTCCTTTATGTGCAACCAGTGGACGAAAGAGAACGTGGAAGATTCACAGGGGCATTCTATGGTCCACGCCTACACAGCACAACCTGCCATCATTCTATGATCTAGAATTCATCCAAATGACCATCACATAACTGCAAAGGATCCTGGGAATGCACAGTTTAGCTCTGAACCCAGGAAGGAGAGGGAAGTGGGTAGGTGAACGTATAGCGTTAACTGACATCTGAAGGATAGACTGTGGTCACACTGGCCAAGGTCTCTGTGAGAGTGCAGGACCCGAACAGTGCAAGGTGTGAAGGACTAGCAAGTCATGCTGGTGAAGCTGTTATCAGATCTTTCCACCTATAAAGTAAATGAGAATATAAATATTTACATGAACAAATGTATAATTTTAACTAGTCTATTTCATTTTGAAAATTGATGTGTAAAATTTCTGCATCTTAGGGTGATGTCATGACATGTGCATACATTGCAAAATACATTTGTATATTCACCACCTCAAGCATTTATCACGTTTTGCATTAAGAACATTTATAATCCTCTCATCTAGATATTTTAAGATATGCAATATTTTAATGGGTGCTACTGCTCAATAAGGCATTAGAACGTATTCCTCTTATTTGTAAAGTTGTGCCAGTTGGCCAGTTCTTCCCATTTTCTTTCCCTCTATCCCCTTTCCAAATTCTGATAACCTATATTCTATTCTCTACTTTGTTGGGATCAGCATTTTACAAATAAATAAGTTCACTTGGGATATTTGCCTTTTGGGGTCTGGTTTATTTCACTTCATGTCCTTCAAGTTCGTCTGTGTAAGTTCATTTCTTAAAAAGTAAAAGAATGCATGACAAAAAAACATATATAGTCGATTCTCTGTATACGTACATTTCACAATGGAGATTCATGCAACTAGGATCAAAAATATACAGATAAATAAGTGTGCTCATAATCATGTGTATAATTTCTTATTCTCTGCTAAGCAATGCAGTATAACAATACTAACAAATTATTTGTATTAAATTATGATCTATAAATACTATAAAATGATAATTGAAGTTTACTTACCATCATAGCAGTGGTGGTAACAGATAAAAGAAGTAACAGGATAAATACAAAGCAGAGAGCTGTATCAATTCACTTTTAAAAAACTTTTAGGAACTATTATATTGCTTTGTATCTTTTTTGAGCATAGTCCTAGTCATATCTAGCTGCAAGGGATCCTAGTACGTGTCAAAATTAATAGCAGAGTTCACATTTATTAATGAATGAATTAGCTTTTTAATGAGTCAAATTACCCTGCCATTCAGTAGCTATAATAACAACACTGTGATTCAGAACACAATTACCTGGGTCAGCAAGGAAATCACTCTGACTCAGTGAGACTGCTTTTAGTTGTATTTGCCCAAATGTCATAGTCAGCCGGCTGGATAGCTTCCTACACTTATATGAATGGTGTGGCACTTCATACACTTTATATGGTTAGCGTGGAGGATAAGGCTTTGTTCACCTTCACATGTTTTTCTCATCTTCCATCAGGCCACCTAAGACTCATAAAATAGTAACACAAGGGTAGCAAGTGAAGCATAAAGAGGTTCCAATGCACAAACATTCTCCAGTCTCTGCTTGAGTCATATTTTCTAGCGTTCCATTGCTCAGGGTAACTAACCTTAATTCAGAAGATCAAGAAGTGCAGTTCACCCGTGGAGAGGAAGAGAAGAATTTGTTGCCAAATATTGAATTTTCTTCACAAGAGAATAACAGGAGAATGAAAATTGTAACAGGAAAACCAGGAGTCTCAGTTTTTACCATAAGAATGATCATGTTATCTCCACCAACGTCTATTGTTCCAGACTGTCTGACTAATGTCTTGCATTCCATTTTTCCCTGGGTGTGTCTCCAGGCGTCTGAAATTCAACACTCTCAAAACATAATTTATAACCTGTCTCCCACACAATACATTGCTAAACAAGTTTCTCTTCCGACATTGTGGGACATACCTCGCCTCTTGTAGTCTGTCACTTGATCCAAAGAGCTGGAAGTCATGCTTGACAACACATTCTCTCTCACTTTCTCTTATTTTAACAATAACCAAGATCTATGACTTCATTTCCTGAACATCTCTGGAATCTGCTCTCATGTCTTCATCCCTAAGGCCACTACCCTTGACCAAGGGACTTGGCATTCATTCTTTTTCACAGTGGAATGAAGTGATGAAAATACAGATTTTATCACATCACTCTCCAGTTTAAAAATCTCTTGTTATTATCCTCTTACTCTTGGGGTGGAGAAAGAATTTGCCACTACCTGCAAGATCCTATCTGATTTTTCCTTCCTTTTTTCACTCTCTATACTCACTGCTACATTTAGCCTCACGGGAAGGCAGGATAACATAGTTTTAAAATTAGAGAGTAACTTTTTTTTTTTTTTTTGAGACAGGGTCTGACTTTGTAGTTCAGGCTAGCCCTGAGCTCCCTATGTATCCCAGGCAAGCCTCGAACTCTGCAATCCTCCTGCCTCTGCCTCCCGAGTGCTGGGATGACAGGCGTGAGCCACCATGCCCGGCACTGTGGTAATGTGGTATTGATGGCTGGTGGGTGTGAGTCTCCATGCCCAGCATTGTATGTGGTTACTGGGGATTAAACTCAGGACCTTCCACTTGTGAGG
>PVIC010001189.1:53810-96677 GCA_004025085.1 Thryonomys swinderianus
GAAGACAGGAAAATGGGCTCGGGAGGACCTCTCAGTCAATACTGAGCAGGCACCCGTTTATTGAGCAGGTTGTATTTATACTTTTTCAGAGGGCCAACATGGCCTCAAAAATGGTTACATTTTATCTTATAGGAGAAGAAAAACAGGAACAAAGCATTGGGAAAGCAGTACACAAACAGGAGAAGGATGTCAACTAGCATACAATTAACTCTATTCAAATTTAGTCCAAACCTGCACAGGAACAGGAAGGAAAACAACATGTTGCCAGCTTGAGGAACAGAGGTCAGGGGTCCGAGTCAGAAGTCATTTACCTTCTCAGTCAGGCATCCCAATGCAGCGATCCAGAGGTCGCAGATCATCTTGGGAGCTGGGCAGCACTGTTCGGCATAGTGCAGATCTCGCAACTGCTAGTTGGTGCAGCACCCAGTGCAGATCTCCAGGCCTGAAAAGTCTCCTCCAGCAGGGTCTGCTCCCCACAGTGAGGCAGGCCCTGGAACCACTGAGCTATATCTCCAGCCCTGGAGAGTAATTCTTGACCAACTGTCCCTTGGGTCAACAACATCATCACTTTTCAAGAATTCAGACTTAGTGGAGCAAGTTTTCTGTAAGTTACGTAAAATGGACAGTTTGCAAGTACATTTCTTAGCCTTTCATATGTCTTGTTTTTCTCAGCAAAGGAGGTTTCCTTTGTGGGAAAGCACTTCAGGGGTCCTTATTTGTAACTGTCTAGGTAATAGAAAAGACTGAGATTTTCGAGTACTTATTTTACATATAATTAAAACGGTGTAACAATCCTGAGATGCCATTATTGTCTGTCCCATCTTACACACAAAATGGTAAAGATAGCAGTTATCACCTCAAGGGTATGGGTAATATTCATCAGATCCAGATTTCAAATGTATGAAGGTCTAACTCGAAGTGAAAGTTCAATGTGCATGTTCTGTTTCTCTTGGCTTTTGTATAGTTCTAGGGCACTTGTTCAGTATCAGTGCTTTATGAATCTGAAATTAGATGGAGATATTGAAAGTTGCCACATCCAAAGTATCCCCTAAAGTCTAAACAGCATAAATTGTATTCATGAGCCTTCTAGTCTTTCACTGAAAGTTGCTTATCTCTACGGAAGGTTTCTTTTAGCTTAATGTGATTGCTATTATGTCTGTGTACAGGAGGTTATTTCACACCTTTATAAATACATGAGTGTCCTAACAATCAACTAGTTGCTAACTTGAAGAATAAATCACTAATCATCTAAATAAACACATGGAAAAAGATACATGTTCAAGTTCAGATTCTACCTAATGACTAAAGAGCTTTGAGCCTGCTTATACAAGGTTCATCCATTTTTCAGTGGTAATTCACCAAGTGTAAACAACCATTCTTGCTCATTCTGGGTCTTGGCCTAATCTAAGTTCAAGTAGATGGTCTGACATCAGTGCCCTGTCCCATCCCCCAAGTCTTGCCAGTATGAGGTATAACTTCTCAGCTTGGAGGAGTGTAACATGTCCTGTCATGTAGAATCAAGCCATGTAGTAGGCAGAATACTACTCAAATTGTGAAAGATTTACACTTTTAGCAGAATTTATGAATATCCTATACCACACAGGAAATCTTTTAGATGTAATTATGGCTCTAGATTTTAAATTGGGAGATATGTCAGGTTGTCTGAAGGCATTCTTAGCACATGAAGACTTAAAAGTGGAGAACGTTTTTCCCACTAGAGACAGAGAGATACTGTAGCATGAGAAGTCAGGAATATTCCAAATAAGAGGGCATTGACTTCTTTGAGATTGAGAGCTCTACACCCAAAGCTGGGAACCGTTTTTTCCTCTCGCTGACTATGAGGGGAAATGTACATGTCTATTTCAGTCATAGGGAGGTGGATTCTGCCACCAGTGTGGGTGGCAGTAGAAGCCTTTGGGCCCACTTTCGAATGTGGCTGAATGAGCTCCATGACACTTTGGAGAGAAGGAATCTCTGAGTACAATTAGAAGCGAGCTGACATGACTTCTTAGGGACAACTCGGTAGGGTCTGTGGCATATGACCAAGGAAGCCTGAGGTGGACTTTCTTCTAGCTAGAACCCTTCATGTGACTCCTGAAAGTCCACATGGGCTCATCAAGAGCCCCTCAATGCACAAGGAAGATAGTCGGTGTCTGTTCTCTGTTGGACAATGTGCAGATGCGTCACTGAGACAGAAGGCGAGTGACAGGCCTTGGAAAGCTGCGGAGGTTTAACCTTTATGGGTAAAATGCTTCCAGTGCAGGTAATAGTCTCCCTGGCTACCACCTTGGGGACTTTCAGAGAAAAGTGGCCGAACACAGAGTTGGCTGTACAGCAAAGATTCTGTCCTTTTCCACAGCCTGTTCACCACATTCTCCGTCTAGTGCAAAACATGACAAGGGATTTTCTGCAGAAGGTAAGTAGTCAAGTTTAAAGAGAAACTACATTAAAAAAGATAAAAGTGTGAACAGAAACAGTGATCAGTGTTGGCTGCTAAAGGTTAAGACATTTTCTCAACAAAGCTTCGATGAGTTCCGTGTACGCGGCATTAGGGAAACTCCCATATCCAGTAAGGACTTCCTGCCTTAAAAGCGGTGACCTGGAGTATCACCTTCATGAAGCAACTGGGTTAAAAGTATCTGGGCGTCTAAAAGTTACTCTTTACAAAGCATCAAATAGGTTCTCCCTTCTTTTTTTAAAAAATAATCTATGGACTATACAGTAGTCATTTCCATTAAATAGTCAGCTTTAAAAAAAAAGAAAAAAGCTTTGAAAACTTTACTTGCAGTATCTTTCACACAGTCTTTGATGTCTTTGGAGTGAAGAGAGTACATTAGTGCCTTTTAGTGTGGTAGCCAACTCTCTCAAATGTATGTAAATGGAAAAAGACTGACTAGAGCGTTGACTTCTTTTCAGAGTTCTTATATCAAGACTGTTTCTGTAAAAGGCTAAAAAAAAAAAAGGAGTATGAACAGTGCTGAAGTTTTCAACAGTGCCTTTATTTTTGGGGTGTCATCAATTTCAATTACATGGATAGAGTCACACAAGACATTTTCTTCGCAACAGTAGGAATTGATCCCACATAATCCCTGGACAAGATGGTGACCATGCGGACACCTGGTGCCCCTGGTGGAAACATGACAGAAAAGATTTAGTCTTGACTCTAAAGCAGAGACAATACCATCTCCCGTCGCCTGTCCCTATTTTGTCAGCCTATGGGACATCTACCCCACAGTCCACATCCTTCCCACAGAAAGATTTTTTGGCAACTAAATTTCCCTTAAGATGAGCTTTGTCGATGGTTCGACAAATCAGCAGATATATGCGAATGTAATGTGTGTCAAGCATCCAAACAGGGAAATGGTGTCTTTCCTCCTTTTCCTCTGTCATGTTAGAGCAAAGTGGAGATGCTGTTCATAAAAGTGATCCAGTTCCTGCTGCCCCAGCGATGCTGACGTCTGAAAAGAAAGTAATGAAGTAGGATGAGAATAGGCCATGAATGACTGTCAAAGAGGAGGCACGGCCCACCTTCTGAAATTTCCACGTCCTGAATCATATATGAGAGATTATCTGTGTGTTCCTCTTTGGACTGTTGAGCTGTTACCTTTCCCCAGACCCAGGGTCCTTCTGTAGTCTCAGCGGCTCCACTCAGTACCTTTACCTCCCTCTACATGGGTTCAGTAAGTCATTTAAAAATGCTTCCTCTGATATGCTGATTCAGACATCATGTTCTTCTCTGAGGACAGTCATGTCCGTGGTCCCCGGACTCTCGTCTGTTCCATAAGCTGCTCTCATGGAGTGATGGGCCTTTTCGGGCATTCTGATAAGCCTAGGCCGACCTCCCCTCAGGAAAATGGTGGAGTCTAATATTGACTTTCTAGGCCAGTGAATGGCCTACATGACCTGGCCCTGTTAGCAATCAGGCTTCACAGCAGAAGCAAAGATGAGCAAAGATTCACCTGTATTTAAAGCCACTCCCTGGCATGACTGCCAAACTCTGGACATTAGATACTCATAAAAGGGAGAATCCTCCTGTAAAAGGTGCAGATGCATGAAAGGAATCTAGGTTTAGAGCTGCTTGAATCATGCCGGTACCATCCTTCCCTCCCACCTGTGGAAAATCATCTTCCAGAAAACTGATGCAAGAACCTGGTGCCCCCAAAGGCCAGTGTTCTAGAGGATGGTTCCAGCTGCATTTAGGGAAACACGAACTCTTCAGTGGCCTGCCAGATGCTCTCTTCAGAGCCATCCTTTTCTATTCTTGCATTACTGGAATTGTTCTAAACGTCGCCTTCATCCTGGGTTTCAGAAGACAGGTACAAGTTTTAGAAAACTTTAAGACTTTTAATTTAACCTTATTCTTTATTGATTAACTCTAAGCAAGGTTTGGCTTTTTAAATGTATGATTAAAAATAACTTTAATAACTTAAAATAACTTTAAAAGTGGGCTGGAGATTTAGCTCAGTGCTTCCATCACCTGCCTTGCAAGCGCAAGGCCCTGAGTTCGATCCTGGTAACCACATACAATGCTGGGCGTGGTGACTCATGCCCACCAGCAACCAATACTACATACCATAGTGCCAGACATGGTGGCTCACACATGTAATCCCAGCACTCAGGGGGCAGAGGCAGGAGGACTGCTGAGTTCCAGATTTGCCTGGGCTACATAGTGAGCTGAGGGCCAGCTTGAATTACAAAGTGAGACCCTGTCTCAAAAAAAAAAACCTTTAAAAGTAATTTTTTAAGTTAATGATAATAGAAAGAAATACTTCTCTAAGTCTTTACAGGCCTAGAAACATTTAGAAATGTAATGCAGTGTTTAAAATAAGTGTATGTCCTTAAGTTATATGTTTGATTTTCATGGAAAGTGTTTCATGATTTTAAAAATCTCATATATCAGGTTGTATAAATAATGATTATTTATAGTAAAATATATCTTTTGAAACCTAAAGATGAAAGACAGTTAACCCCTTTTTAGACTTCTTAACATTAAAAGATCAGTCACTGAAAAAGGAGTGGCTATCACTGTCCAAGAACATTCATACATTTTCTTTTACAAAGAACATATGGTGTATTTCAATCTTACTTGATCTATAAAAGTGTAACTTCTTGAAAATTCCTGGGAATATACACAGAGAAGACACTGGTTTCTTTACTTTGGTCCTCTGGAATAGAGAGTGAAGAGTCTTTCTTCTATTCATAGCTTCTTAACACCTTACAGGCACACACACCCACACAAAATTTTATAGACAGGCAATTTGTTCACACAGAACTCTGTAGGGAAATAGAGCTTTTCCTGCCAAGCTGGTACAAACAGTGACAAATCAGGAGAGCTAGACATGCTGTTACTTTGTCTATTTACCTAGTGAAATGAAAATTCACTTATTTATTGAAAGTTTGTATATATAAATTATTCTAAATAATATATACTAAATTTATATTATCTATATATTGATCAGTCAACCAATATTTACTCGCTGTTTATAAGAGCTAATCACTATTCTGGACTGTGACTCTTCAGAACTTAGCTAAACTAGTATCCATCCTGCCTAGGTCAATAGGATTTTATGTCCACGTGTGTTCACTAAAGAGTTAAAGGGGGCTGGAGATTTAGCTCAGTGGTTCTGATGCCTGCCTAGCAAGTGCAAGGTCCCTGGTTAGATCCTGGTAACCACATATGCCAATACCGGGTGTGGTGACTCACGCCCACCAGCAATCAGTACCACATGCCACAGTGCTGGGTGTGGTAGCTCACATCTGTAATCCCAGCAATCAGGAGGCAGAGGCAGGAGGATTGCTGAGTTTGCGGTTTGGCCGGGCTACACAGGGAGCTCAGGGCCAGCCTGAACTACAAAGTGGGACCCTATCCCCCCCCCCCCAGAAAAAAAAGAGTTCAAGAAATAATGATGACAGTACCAGCAAAAATGTAGTGGTGGCAGCAGCAGCAGCAGCAGCAGCAGCAACAACAACAACCAGGAATTAGTGGGGTCATTAAAGCACAGAAAGTGTGGTTTCCAGATTGCTTGGTGTTATGTTCTCTCTCCATTGCTGAATATGCCTGTGCCTTCTGTTTTTGCTCATTAGTCAGTTTGTACTCTCTCTCCTCTGCCTTATCCTCTCCCCATTGTTGCCTCTTCCCACTAGCGTAGCAAATTTTCACAAAAATCCAAGTCCAGAGCAATAGTTCAGTGATTAATTATGGGATACTGGACTTTAGCTCTGTGCTTGTCATGGGTACATGTTGCTGTGGTCCAGAAAAATGTGCCCTCGCATCTCATATGTTAAAGGTGTGGTGAGCAGCCTAGACTCTGCTGAGAGGCGGTGGAACCTGCAAGACGTGGGGCACAGCGGGAGGAGGTTGAGTCATTGGGGGTGTGTCCTTGAAGATGGTGTTGAGATCTCTGCCCCTTTCTATGCTTATTTTCCCACCACCATGAGCCAAATGAGCTTCACCTGGCATGTCCCCATCAAGAGGGGCTATGCTGTCACAGACCCAACCCAAAGGGCCCAGTGACCATGGGCTGGAACAGTGAGCCAAAATAAATCTTTCTTCTTTGGAAGTTGCTTAGCACAGGTCTTTTGTCAAGAGAAAAGAAAGTGAACAAGAATGTTTGAGTTTGGACCATTGGACATTTAACAAATATCTGCATTTAATGAGAGTCTGAAGAATGTGAGCTGACTTTGTATACATGAACAATGGACTCACTGAAAGAAATGTCAGGGACTCAATTCCTTTAACAGTAACATCCAAAAAAAAAAGAAACTAGGAATCAATCTAACAAAGAAGATAAAAGATCTCTATTCTGAAAACTATAGCACTCTGAAAAAGGAGATTGAAGAATATATCAGTAAATGGGAACATCCCTTGTTCCTGGGTACTAAGAACCAATATTGTCAAAATGGCCATACTACCAAAACTACTATATAAATTCAATGCAATCCCAATTGAAATCCCAACAATATATTTCACAGAGCTAGAGAAAATAATCCCAAAATTCAACTGGAACTACAAGAGTTGTCCTGAAAAGACAACAAGATCATGGTAGGGAGTATCCAAGTCCCTACTGAAAACTGTACTACAAAGCCACTGTGATAAAAACAGCACGGCACTGGCAAAGAAACAGACCTAAGGATCAGTGGAACAGACTAGAAGATACAGAAACAATCCCTTATATATATTGAGCCACCTCATCGTTGACAAAGGAATCAAATACCTTCAATGGAGGAAAGAGACCCTCTTTAACAAATGGTGCTGGAAAAATGTGCCCCAGAGTAAAAAAGTAAACGCAGGAAAGAAACTTATGATGAAATACTCAAGATTGCTGGTCATTTGAGAGATGCAAATGTACACAACACTGAAATTCCATCTCACTCTACAAAGAATGGCTGCTGTCACAAAATCGGCCAACAACAAACGCTAGCGGGGTTGTGGGAAGAAAGGAACCCTTCTTCACTGTTTGTGGGAATGTAGTCTCATGCAACCATTGTGGACATCAGTTTGAAGATTCCTCAAAAAACTAGGAATAGAGGTTTCATTTGACTCTGTTATTCCCCTGCTATGTATATACATGTAAGAATTAAAACAATCATACCACAGTACTATATGTGCATGCATGTTTATAGCAGCTCAGTTTATGATAGCTATATGTTGGAAACAGCCCAAATGCCCATTACCTGGATGGCATTTTATCTATAGAATGGACTATTACTCAGCCATACAGAATGATAAATTTGAGTCATTCATACTCAAGTGGATGTACCTTGAGCACATATTTATAAGTGAAATAGGACACTGATGTTTCTTTTGTCCAGTAGGAAAAGCTAGGTGTAAATGAGTATCAAAATATATAATGAGAAATAGGAAGAATATGCAAAAGGGAAAGGGAAAGGGTGGTAGGGGAAAGTAAAGAAGGGAAAGAAAAATCTTGACAGTAAAGAAAAGGAAACAAAGCTTATATGTATATAGGGACTGGGGAGGGAGGAAAGGAGAAAAGGGGGAACTTGAGAATCAATACCTGTCATGTGTGAATACAAGTTCTCAGTATTAAATGTGATCATACTTCATGTATAAAATGTACCAACAAAAAATAAAGTACACAAGAAAGTGAGCTAATTGGAGAGGACCTTCAGGCTCATGAATTTATGGGAGTTCGCAGATCAGGTTGAAGTCTTTGAAAAGAGCAAAGACTGGCAGCCTATTCTGGCACCTATGGGATCGAGTCCGTGTATCTACAGAAGTGAGGCAAACAGTGTGAAGCCCAGGCAGTTCGGCAAAGCCAGCAGAGTGAAAATGACCATGTAAAACTAATATTGCAGCAGGTAAGGAAGGGCTCAAATGCTTCATGAGGCTACAATCCCCGTATCCATTTCTAGGCACCTACAGTCCACCCTGAATCTGCTCTCAAGATCTACTCCTGAGAGGGATTTGACCTGATCTACCCTATGATTTCAGAGCCACCTACTCATGACAGTGAGGACGTTTCTCGTCTGGAGTCTGTAAAATGCTGCAAAAAATAAAACTAATATCAAACAGATCGTTATCCTGGGGATTATAACATGTCAGCAGGTGAGGTTTTACTGATGGAAGTTTCTTGCAAACATTTGATAACCTAGAGAAAGCGGAGCTGCTTCAGGCACCATCTGTGATTTATCTTTTCACTGACCTGCAGAGGGGGCGTTTTTAATTCTACACAATCGTTATTTGTTTTAAGATGAAATTGCCCTTAAAATAGAGAGGAAGATGGACCACATTTAATGCGAATACCCTTCCGTCACACTGATTTTATGATGTCTATTTTTCCTCAACTCCAGAGGCAGGGATTGCTACTTGTCCAGTGTCCGTCCCCTCCTTGACCCTCCATAATGGGCACGCACCAAGTGGAATGAGGATTTTAGTCCCAGCCCCTCTTGCAGCCCTATGTGAACTAAGTGCTGACTTTGGGCCAATGAGCGTTGGGCCAAAGGCTCTTTGGGGAGTGATCGTACAGGGAGAGTGGAGCCCGTTCCTTTCTCTGTTCTGCTCGTGTGGTTGGCGTGTGTAAGGAGCGACGGCTCATCCTGCTGATGTGGGTCTCAGCTTAGGCAAGAAGCCTCAGCAAGCCGGAGGAGCTAAGATTCTGTGGCATCATGAATTCTGTGACCATAATGAAGAGCGAACTTCTGAGAGTGCATGAGAGAGGAAAGACTTGGGCTTCCAGGCATTGCTAATTTGAATTTTCAGTAAGGTACTACAACAGTTAATTCTGCCTAATGCCAAATATATTCCAACCCGTGCCTCACACGTAGAAGTGTGTCTCCTTGCCCCAGGGACAGAATTTTTCTTTCAGAAATAACTGAGCTATTCTAGTTCCTATGTTTAAAATACAGGTAAAACTTACACTGGAGCCGCAGCTTTGGTGACCTAGCCATTTTGCAAAGCCTAATTCGATATAATGAGGCAGGTCAGATTACCATGACTATACAATAAGCCATCCAACATCTGTATAAATCATTAAGAATCAAATCTGGATACATTTTGCTTACCTAGCTTTAACCTAGCAAGTTATAACTTGAAATGCATAAATCAAAAAGAAGCATCCAATTTATACAGTAGTTCTGTTGTTTTGGGAGGAATGAGAAATGCTTCTTCCCCTCATTAACTGTGTGGGTCACCGAGGGGCTGGTGGTCACCGCCTCTGATCCTCACAGGGGAGAGTCTTGATCTCTGGTCAGAGCAGGTGGCCCAGGTCTCGCTTTGGCTCCTGTGTCCCGTGAATAGAAGAGCTCTTTCCCCCGGGTCCCACCTGTCTTCTCCCAGAGCCAGTGACGATCCCAAGCTCTTTGCCACTGCAGTTGTCAGATTCTGAGCCACCTCAAATGTGCTTATGGCTATAAAACAGCTACACGTGCGTCCTCCATTTGACTTTCTCTAAACCCCAATCTGACTTTTCATTTCATACAGTGGCTTTATCATTGTATCATTGACTTTATGATATCCATGACCTTCCTGTTTTTTTTTTTTTTCTTCCATGGCGTAAAAGACACACAGGAAATTCTTGCACGAAGTGTTCTTCCAGATTGAGCCTTTTACCTTTGTGCCTGTGATGGTTCGCACCACTAGCCAACTTTCCTCCTCTTGAATCTATCTGTGCTCTTTGTTCTGTTTCTCTCATTAAGGAAAGGGGAGGGCTTTTTTCCTTTGCCCTTGACTTTGCCCTCACACTTAAGCCGTGTGTGGTGGTCTTTGCCTCACTATCAGCAGGACTCCTCTGAGGCGTGGCCGCAGAGACATCCTCATCGTGTCACTCCGCATCCTCTGACCTGAGCCAAAGCATCGAGGTGTGAAATTATAGGTATTATTTAAAGCCACTGGACTCTGCAGATGTGTGATGTCTGGAAAAGCTAACAAAGTTTACAAAGCTCTTTGAAAGATTTTATTGCATGTGTTTTTAATGAATAAATAGAAATTGTATATATTCATTGTGTTCAATACGATGTTTCCATATGCCTATACAGTGTGGAATGGGTAATTCAGGCTAAATAACATATCCATTACCTCACAGAGTTATAGGATTTTGGTGCCAGGAATATTTAAAGTGTACTTTCTTAGAGATGTCCAGCTGCACACATGACATTGCAAATGAACTATAATTGCCACAGGGTAAGAGATCTCTTGAAACTATTCTGCACATCTGGCCAAGGTTGTGTGAAGAACTATAATGTGTTTGAAAGCTGTGTGGTTTTGAAACTCTTGATAGTCCCAACATGAGGAGCATGGTCTAAATCTTGTCTTTGATTGATGTGGCCGAATCTTTCCCATTTACATTGAGACCTGTTGATTTTTTTCCTCTAAGCCCCAAATGACTACATGTCTTGTTTTGTTTTCTTGCAGTCTGGGGAGAGGCGGCTCTGGGTTTTGTTCCTGCAATTGAATTTTTGTTGTGATTGCGTCTGCCTGGTACAAGTTCAAAGCTGAGGCGCATTCTAACGGACTTCAGTACGGTGGAGGCCCGAAGGGAGCTGACCCTGGCTGCCTCCCTGTTCTCTGCTGAGATCCTCATACATGTGAACATACATACATACATAATCGATCAATAAATAAAACATATGATAACACATACCAATTGTGCCTTTGTAGGGGGTGCAGTGGGACTTTTTGAACTGTACATGCAGATCAGTGTAATTCACATATTCATCAACTTCAATACTTATCCTGTCTTTGTGTTGGGCACATTCCAAATCCTCTCTGCCAACCATCCATAACGTTGTCAGCTGTCATGACCCTATTGTGCTGTAGAAGATGGCAAGATATCCTTTCTGTCTAACTGTACCTCTGTACCTGTTAGCCAGGCTCTCTCTGTCCCGTCTCCTTTTATCCTGACCACTGTTCCACTTCCTTGAGATCAACATTTGGGAAGAAATCTGTCCCCAGACAAACTATATGGTTTTGTTTTTAAGTAGAATCCTGTGATTTTTATTGCTCCTGTGGTAAGAATACACACACACACACACACACACACACACGCATAAATATGTGAGACGTTACACACATACACATGTCCCTTGTTACCTAGAACTACAGATGCCCAAGTTTCTTCTACAGTGTTTGTGTGTGACCTGCATTGTGTCCCCCTATGTGCTTTAAATAATCTGTTCATGACTTGTAATATCTGATACAAGGTAAATGTTATATATGTAGTCATACCTGATTGTTAGAGGAATAATGACAGACAAACACAACTTGTTTGAGATACTTTCCATCCACAGTTGGCTACATCCGTGGATGTGGTAACTGTGGATATGAAGGGCTAAGCCCATGGACTGATGTGGCTTTCATTTTACAAATATGAAAGATGATCCCTTATTCTATTTTGAACCACTGATAGCACTTAATCCATATCTCTAGTCCATTAGCCTCTGTCTCTGTTCTGTCACTGGATAACAAACTTTCTCAAATCTTGGGGATTTAAAAATGATCAGGCACTTTGCATGTGGTGTCATCCAGATCGTGAGGTGACTGAAATGTGCTAGATATCCTTATCCACACGGCCAGCAGTTAGTGGCAGCTGAAACTCTTCGTGCACTGCCGATGAGAACCCCACCTCTCCTCTCACCAGGTCAGGGGCTGTTTGGGGTAATGACAGCGTGATAGCTCATGGGTAATCAGCCTTCCGACAGGAGCCACCAGCTTCTAAAAGTGGAAACAGAGACTGCTGGAACTTTCCCAGCTATCACCGTGAGATGTTACTCCAGAAAACGTCTGTCCGTCTATATTTCACTAATTGAGGTTGGTCATGGGGTTAGGCATTAACACTGGGAAGTGAGTGCCATGTGGGAGGACCAAAGCAGATATAAGATAGATTTGCATTCATAACTTTCTACATCTCTGCATCTGTCTGTCTGTCCATAGCTGCACCTGTCTATCGCTGTATCTCTGGGCCATCCCTTTGTGTCTCCACACACTTTACACAGACGTAGTTTTCCTTTTGTAGGACAAACTCACACAATCTACTCAGCCTTTGATTCTTGATCTTATCTGGGAAGTATCTACACATCACAGCATTTCAGAGGAGGGGAATAACAGAGATCATCTCATTACATTTTCTTCTTTTCAGATGACAGCATGAGCACTGTGAAGTTACTCTCCATCAGACTGAACGTCACTTCAAGACAGTACTTTCAGCCATGCGGCACTGGTTTAGCTGTTCTGATAATAGATACTGACAGTCTGTGATAGTAATGTCCCAGTTGAGTAGCACATTCACAATATATCATTTCTTTGGGTTTTTGCTGTTGATTTGCATGTAAAATGGACTTCCAACAATAATTCTTATTCTTGAGGCAAAGAGTTAGGATAAATTTGAGAGTCATGGACTTTTTTTGGGGGGTGGGGTGGAAGACAACCTATATTAAGAGAACTCAAATACAAGAAGAGAGAAGTTTCTGTTGAGATGTGTATAATCAAATAAGAAAAAGTATATAATTTAAAATTCTCAACAGACCATAATTCATTTAGAAATTTTGGCAATTTACAAGGTTGCATGTGAATGGAAATGTCTTTTAGGTAAGTTGATTTTCACTTAGTTAGTTATATGAGTTCACTTAGACCTAGATCCTGCTTGGTGATCTCCAATATGCTGCATAGTTTATGATGATAAAGAAAAGATTATGCCCAGCAATGGGGGATTAGTTAGATTACTTATGGTATTTTCATATCATTTATCTTCCTGTGATTATAGCACTTGTTAGAACACTGAATGCTAGAGTGAAGTGTTCAGGGAAGTAAGAAGAAAGAAAGAAAGAAAGAAAGAAAGAAAGAAAGAAAGAAAGAAAGAAAGAAAGAAAGAAAGAAAGAAAGAAAGAAAGAAAGAAAGAAAGAAAGAAAGAAGGAAAGAAGGAAAGAAGGAAAGAAAGAAAGAAAGAAAGAAAGAAAGAAAGGAAGAAAGAAAGGAAGGAAGGAAGGAAGGGAGAAAGAAAGAAAGAAAGAAAGAAATGAAGGAGAAAGAAAAGAAAGGAAAGAAAGAAAGAGAGAAAAAGAAAGAAAGAAAGAGAAAGAAAGAAAGAAAGAAAGGAAGAAAGAAAGGAAGGAAATGAAGGAAGAAAAAATGTCCAGGCTAGCACAATTTATAGAAATATATAATTCCAGATCTTGGAAAACAATCTTTGTGCATACTAAGTAATAGAAAGAAATGCAACTGAAGATGATTCATGAACCTGAGGCAATTTTTGATGCATTTTCAACCTTCCTATCATTAAAAACTGTTATTTATTATCCACATAAAAGGGACAACAGAACAGCCAAAAGTCTCTATTCATCTATCCATCTGTCTGTCTGTATCTGCTCGTCTTCTGTGACGTGTATTCTTTTCCTACTTTTCATCTTTCCATATTTACAGTGGCTCCTAAAGGGCAGAAATAATCACACAAAATTTTTATTTCTAAAGGACTTTATTGTACTGTATAAAATTTCTAGCATGATGCATGCTAAAAATCAAAATTACCATGAGAGCTAAAAAGCCCCTGCCATGCCTGAATCTTGCAGCAGCGTGTCCCCAGGGAGGTCCATACACACGGGGAGCAGAGGGTCTTCACCTCGGCTCGGGTGTCTGCAGCAACTTAGCTTCGTGCCATTGGGTCCCACGCCACCCTTGATCAATGCTTAATGATCAGAGTCTCGGTAGCAATCAAAGAGATTATGAAACAGCAGATATTTATAGCTCATGGCCAACTAAGGCTGTGCAAAACAGCTTTTTCCACGGCGCGATACAGTTCAATCGGTGCCATTGGCATTCCACAGCACGCAGAAGCATATCAAAGAAATCTGTGACGCTTTGAGCATGAAAGCGAGGTAAAACACAGATAATTCGAGAAACTAGAAAACTTATCAGGGATGGGATCCACGGGCCGCCTGTCAGTTGGCAGACGCCGTGCCACCGAGTGCTTGGCAGGACAGCGTGTGCATGCAAATGCGGGCGGCCGAGCGGCCACAGCAGGCTCTCCTCCAACGGGAGGATGTTGCTATTCAAGGGGGCTGATGAATGAAACCAGAATTGCATCAACTGCAGTGGAAAGGCGGACAGGAGCAGGAGACAGCTGCGCGGGTGACCGCTTTACAAGCAGAAGCTATCAATCAGAAGGCGTGAAAGGCGCAAATCCAGGGAAACCAGGATCCCACCCCCTTGATACCAATCCTAATAGAGTGCCAGTCACCGATGCAAATATGGGGCTGAGTGGCCTGATGACAGTGCCTGCCTTTCCTGTGGAATTAAGTCAGCAAAAAATTGCCCCTTGTTCCCATTTACAGACAGCGCTTACATCCCGTCCCAGAATATTTTATACAACAAAGGCTGCTGCCGGCCTGTCTCAGAGCAGTGGAGGCCTACGTAGGCCTCTCTCCGGGTGCCAGAACATGGATGGTGCTGGGTTTACCCTTTCAGCCCTGGGGCTCAGGGTATGCAGGGGAAGGTGTTTGGCAGTTAGGGGCTGAGAAGCCTGTTCTGAAGGAAGAAAAGAGAGCACAGGAGTCAAGAGCGTGGCTTTTGACCGTGCTGCCTGCATTCAAATGCTCCGGCTGTCACTGTGGTCTCTGTCAACTGGAAGTTTTTTTAATCTGTAAAATGGGTTATAACCAGTTACTAAGCCTTAACTCTTGAGTAACACTGCCTAGAAGTATTATACATCAGCTGTGTATGTGATTTTTTGGTAGCTACAGAAGAAAAGTGACATTTAGAAATATTTTATTGAGACCAATGTATGTCCCAAGTATTATTATTTAAATATGTAATCAATCTTAAGCCATAACTAATGAAATCTGGTTTTTCTTTCTCCTTTTAAAAATGTTTTATACTAGGCTTTGAAAACCTAGAGAGTATTTTTTCTTCTTTTTTTATAAATTGATTTTGTTGGGAAATTTTAAGTATATGTTATTTTACTATTCATCACTGAGACTTTGTACTTATACATGGTACATCTTGATTCTTATTTTTTAAGTCTAGAACTTGGTAGTTTTTTTTTTGGTACTGGAGATTGAACTTGGGACCTTGTGTTTGCGAAGCAAGCACTGGAACTACTGAGCTAAATCCTCAGCCCGAGTATATTTTTATTCTTAAGGTACAGACCAGACCCATTTTCAGTCTATATCAAGAAAGTACTGGTGCATACTGAATCTTTCAAAGCTTTAGAACATAAGAAACACAATAGTATTTATGGAGTGTTTGGAAGATATTCTAAAATTATTCCATAAATGAAACTGGTCCTATCCCCAGGGCTAGGTCTCAGATGGAGTGCTTTCCACTGGATAAAAGTAACATTCTCAAGAATAAAATAAAACATGTTTGAAAAAAGTATTACGATGGTTGTACTTACTTAAATTCTACCTTCAGTCAAAAGTATCTGGGTGACTTCATGGGCCGAATATTTCTAGAATTTTTAAAAGTAATTTAATAGATAAATAGGCAGGTGGATACACAAATAGTTGGGAGTCGCTACAGACAAATCATTAGTCAATAAAGAACGTTAAATTCCACAGACCCAAGTAGAACCATCAGAAAGACCCACCTCCTTACCTCCCAATGACTCCGTATTCATTATCACTAATAACAGTAACATTCAAAATAAATAAAGTACCCTGGAACATTAATAGTGGTGATCTCATCATCTTAAAACACTACAAGGGCCACTTATTTTGCACAGTGGGGTGCAGATATTTCAGGGAAAATAATTAAAATATTAATTACATATTTCATAGAGCATTGCCGATCATCATTACATTGCTATCACTGTTAAGCTGCAGAATATCAAAAAATAAAATGTTTTGTGATTTTTCATGCTGCCGAATGAACTGAAGCTGTCAGGGACATTGATACATGCTACATCAGATGGAGAAGCTAATCAGGTTTGGCAAGAGGAAGTACAGGGACCTGGTTTCTCCGTGGGCCTAAACTTGCTAATCTGAAAATGTTGCACTTGTAACAAATGCCCTCGCGTCCAACAGATGCCCAGATGGAAACTAGGTGGAGTGCCCACGTTCCACACACACTTGGGTAAGCTAATCACCGGCAGACGTTTCCTAAGGTAGAAAACGCCGTCTGCCTCGGTCTTCACGTATCTCCGGGATGTTCCTACAAGGGGCTCTACTTATTCCTGGCAGCGCAAGTCACTGTGTTGGAATATGCTGTGACCAAAGGGAAAACTGTGGTTGAGTATATTACGAAAAATATGAGTGAGTTCAAGAAAGATAGTGCCCTGGGGCTTTGGACCCGTTCCTGATCTGGGAAAAGGGAGGGCAGGCTGTTTGTTCTGACTTAAAGATTAGAACACGAGTGATCGGAAGGACGAGGAATACAGCGGGAAAGATGGGCCCTTTGTCATCAACACGGTTCCTGTCTCGGATGGAGCAGTGCTTTCCTTGCTGCGTATTCACGCAGCCCGTACAGAGCGTGGGGCTCACGGATGGTGCCTGATAAACATCCTCTGGATGAGGAGCGCATGGACACACGAGGCAGTCCTGGAAATCACTCTTGTGGAGAAAGCACTTGGAATCAGATTAGAGATGTGAGGTTTAAACTGACACGTTAGTGCCTCGTCTTGTAGCCATGGTCTCTCGCCTTCCTTTGAGGCTCAACTTTCCTATCTGTAAAGTGGAATCTTTACATAGGTGGAAGAACTCTTTCAGAATTGCACTGACTGTAGCTAAGAATTTCATACAAAGTGCAGCACACTGAATTATCTGAGTGCACGTCATACATTTGCCTAGTTTTAGAAAGTTGTAGGAGAACTAAATATGATAATGGAAGTAAGACCTTTGCAAAAGTTGTATTTCAGACATCCGTTTTATTTTAAAATTGAATTCTTTATCGGTACAGTCTATATACAGCTCACAATCACACTCAGCATTGGGGAATTTGTACCACAAGGCAATTCTCATTTTTTTTTTTTTTTGAGACAGGGTCTCTCTTTGTAGTTCAGGCTGGCCCTCAGCTCCCTATGTAGCCCAGGCAAGCCTGGAACTCAGCAATCCTCCTGCCTCTGCCTCCCGAGTGCTGATATTACAGGTGTGAGCCACCACGCCCCGCAAGGTAATTCTCATTTTTACCCATATCCCTACCCATTCCACAACCCCTACCCCCTATATACATGTACTTTCTTTTTCTTATCAAATCATATTTATTCTTTCCCCTTATTACGTTCCCCTACCACATTCCCTTTGAATATTTCCTATTTCACAAAATGTATCATACATTCTGGAACTCATTTATATCTACAGGTTCTCATACCAGAGAAAAGATACAGTATTTGCCTGTCTGTGATCTATTTATTTCACTTACTAGTGTGTCCTCCAGGTGTATCCATTTGCACATAAATGAATTAAACTTGTCATTCTTTATGGCAGAGTAATACTCCATTTTATTAAAAAAAACCCCACAGCTTCTTTACCCAGTCTCCAGTTGATGGACATCTGGGTTGTTTCCAAGATAGGGCTATCACAAACTGAGCTGCTATCAGACATCTGTTTTAATCCCCAGGTGTTATACTTGAAGGGATCCTTTTATATATATATATGGTATTTCATATTTTTGGCATTATATTTACTTAATACAGTGTGATCAAGTGAAGATTCATTTCAATCAAGGAAACTGAAAGATATCATTTCCAACTGAATAACTGTGGAAGACATCGTGCAGCTAATGACTTGTTGAATCCTGTCAGCAACATTTGATCCTTGACGGATATCTTCTGTAGGCTTAGTTTAAATTGTCTTCTTTATATTTCATTTAAGTTTTCATTAGTTTTGCTTACCATTAACTTTTTACCTTTTTTTTTTTTAACATTTGACCATTGTGGGTCTTAGTAGAAGTTCAAAAAGAAAAAAAAAAATAATAACAAAGAAGGAGTTGAAATTCGAAGTAAATTTCACTCATTTTTATGCCAGATGTAATGTTTTAAAGCATAGATAGTATGAGATAGTGGTAGAAATCCTTGGACTCAAATTCTATGTTCTTTCCTCTTCTTCCTAACTTTCTGATCCTTGAAGTTTTTTTTGACATGTCCTGAACTAATGTTACCTAATTTCCAAATGTATGGAACATGCTCAAATATAATCAGCTCATATTAATAAAGAGGGCTTTCGTTAGAAACGTGGCCCCAAGTAAATCAGATCTTTGATGTGATCAGGTTGTCTGGTGTCTCCAGGAGAGGGGTTCCTGCAGTCAGGGCTACCCAGCTTCAGTGCCAGACTCTCTCAGGACGAGCAAGCGGAGACACAGCCCTGAGCCTGTTGGTCTGCGCTCCCCGAGTCTAAAGCCGAGAAGTTAGGAGAGCTGGGTTTTGATTAACCTATAGAGTGAGCCCAATGCAAATGCTATTAAAAACTCATTGAATGGTACAGGAACTGATTACTTACCCAGGGAGTTCTAAGTAAATCGAAGCAAATTGCCTGAGATTTAATTTAACAAACATTTACTAAGCATCTGATTGCTCACGGCCTTGAGCTTGGAGCGATGGGAGACGGAAAGATGAAGCAGATGCGGGCTGCCCTCCAGGAGCTCATGTTCTGGTTCCGTTGGGCAGACCCCAGGATGAGAATGTGTCTTCAGAATGTTTTATCCACTGGCCAAAATCTAGACCAACTAGTAAGGATTTGTGACTCTCCGCAGGGCCGAGGGACCTGCACAGGCAGCCATAATAAACGCCAGAACATTTTAGGTGTCTAAAGGATAGAAAGAAGTATGCAATGCTAACTGATCTATAGGGGAGAGCTTTGGAAAGAAATGGATCCTCCGGAGCACCAGGCCTCTTGAGAACAAGACTGCAGACAGGAGAAGAGTAGCTTGAATAGCAAAACATTCAAAAAATGACAATGACACAGTGTTTCCTCCGTGTCAGACATTGTTTAAACCCTTTATGTATCCAAACTTGCTTTATCTCACACCAGCCCTGGGCATGGCTAGGGATGTTTATCTCCATTTTATAGATGGGAAAATTGAGGTTCACAGAGGGTTACGTTAACTATTCTCTGGTCACCCAGCTGGGAAGAGGAAATGAAGCCGCTGGTCTGTTCTTTATCGTACCAGGTTGCTGCCCCCCCCCCAATTGAGGTGGGGAAATTCAGAATGTATTTAAATTTCTGTGCACATAATGCCAGGGTTGAACGAAGGCTTTATGGAGGTAAATGAGTGAAAGGCTCAAAATGTAAGTGGGGCATAGATGCAAAGGTATTTTGTAGGAAATGGGAATCATGGGCATTCATATAAAATAGTCTACATTTTAGGAAGAAAATGTTTGGCTAAATATGGGTTGTAATAGACACAAAAAACACTAGTACAAGGGAGATCAGCAAAGAAGGATTCAGAGATGTGACAGTGGGGACAAAAGAGCGGGACCAGGAAAGATACACTGTCAAGACAGTGTCATTTGATCATAGCAAGTTTGCTTGCCCCATGAGAAGTGTTTCTACTTGTTACCTAGAGGTTACCAAACACGTGTCCAACCAGCAGCTCCGAGACCTACAGCTCAGGCAGGGGGCTTGATCTGAATCTGGTCCTTGGTAGCGCCATCTGGAGGAGCTTGGGGAGCCTGTGTACGAGCAGCTCTGAATATGCTCCTGCGTATGCCCTGGTCTTGTGCGTAGACTGACTATGTGAGAGACTGGCCCTTCCTGGGTATTTCTGACTTATAGTCTGTGAGACTGAAAGAGAGCTAGAGACACACACACAAAGCTTTAATCTAGTAGCTTGAGATTTTATATTTTGTGATCCTTAAGCTCTCAGACAATTCCTAGATTTTCACTTTTCCAGATTTTGTGTTTAGATTGGCACTCAGGCCTCCAGAGGTAGGTTGCTGGTAGAACACTGGCCTAGAATGTGCAGGGCTTGGGCCCAACCCCAGTACGTCAAAACATGCAGCAGCAGCATCAACAAAAACAAAATATAGATTGGCATCTAATCACTTGTTATCTTATATTTCCAATTTATTCAGACTCTACTGAAATATAGAATAGACTGTTTAATGATAGCACAGGGTTTGGGTTTTTTTTTTTCCTAGCCTCTAAAATGACAGTTACATTTTTAAAAAGTAAAACATGAAAACATTTTAACCTCTTCCTTATCAAAGGGAAGTTTTAGGTCTGTGAGATGTAGTTTTAAGCAGGAGGTCTGTTATGCTTACTCAAAACAGAAACTTATTTAGGTAAGTTTATATATTGGGATTGTTCTAACAAGATGTTAGAGCAATGATTTTGAAGCAGTGGTCATTTGAAACCATTATTGGAGTGAAAAAAAAATACAAGGCTGTGGAGAGGAAACAGGCATTATAGATTCTAGAATCCCAAAGTTGCCTGAATGGCTTCCTAAGGCCAAAGCTGCTGTCACAGAGCCTGAATTATTCAGACCTGTGCTCCAGCATAACAAGCTTTAGTATGCTGAAGATGTTGTTTAAGGCTTCCAAGGTCACTGCTGATATTAAAAATTAGTGCCAAGGCTCTGGATTACTCATCAGACAATGGCAGAAGGACTCAGGCACACTGTGGAATTCCTAATAATTCAAACAGCATTTGATCAACAGTGTTTTTGAATACAGAGGCAACACATCCACATCTAATTAGTGATACATTTGTACAAAAAATTCTCTAGCGTCCATTTCAAGTTTCTGTAAACCTCGAGGAAGCAGAGCTTTGGTGCTATATAAGAGAAAGCTTCCTAATGGCTGGCTGGATGGTAAAGTAACCCCCACAGTGAAGTTATAATTACAATTTTGTCAAGAGAGTCGTGAAGTCAAAGTTTCACAGGGAAAAAAAAAAACCTATTTACGGGAAAATATTATGCTTTTCATTTGATAGAAAAGTAATTATTGCAAAGGGACTCCTGGAAGATCTTGGAGACAGTCACCCCTCTTTAATAAGTGCTCGTGGCAGCTAAGTGGGGATCAGGAGTATTCTTTATCAGGTTTGCATTCAAGTAGCACTAAATCTATGCAGGTAGGAATTAAATAGTATCTGAGTTTAATTAAAATTATAAAAAAGGAGAAGAATGGTTGGTAGACTGCTCGACTGCATTTTAACCAGTAACCTCAGACCCTAATTAGAAATGCTTTTCATATCTTCTCTGTGCAAAGGCTTAATCTGACGTGAGTCTGTGAGCAGGGCTTGGGGACTGGTGTTAATTCTGCATTCGATCTCGGTTTGTATGGAGGCGGGCGGCGCTGATTGACCGCACCGAAACCCAGATCCCATGACCTCGCACGGATTTTCATGTGAGGTGTTAATTGAGAGGGTGGGTTAATCTTTGAACATCATTGTCTCCGAGCTCTGGGCGAAGTTTGTGCTCGGTTTCCTTACTCGACAGTACATTTGATCTCCACCTTGTCCCTCCATGACAGTTTCAGAAGCCCGCCACAAACTCTCTCTTGATAAATTTGTTGGGGGAAGATAAGCTCTTGCCCTCCCGTTTGATTTCACTCGCTTGTTTGTGTGGCCAGCTCAAAAGGGAAAAGAGTGTCTCGCCAAATTATATTCAAGTCCGACTTAGAGACAGATAACCGCGCACACAGGGCCGGTCCCTGCCCCCCTCTGCCTCGGCCCCTCCTCTTCCCGGAATGGTTTTATCTTCCAGGGAAGAAAAGACTCATCCGCTCGGGTGTGAGCAGCGTCAACAGTGGAAGGAGGCCGGAGGCGAGTCTGAAGGAGATTTCCACGCTATTCATTTGAGCGCCGCAGAAAAATGCTATTTATTTTCTATTTATTTATTTGCTTCTTTCCATGCAGAAAGCCTAGAACAATCAGAAACGCGAGGAGACCTTGTGGAGGCTCACATTTCTGTCACAGCGCGCGCGCGCGCGCGCGCACACACACACACACACACACACACACACGCCAGTGTGACATGAAAAAAAGACAGCCTGCTCCTTTTGCTTCTTAAAAATAAATAACGAATGGCTGTTTTTCACGTGTTATTGTACAGGCCCGACGTTGCTATCGCGAGGAGTGAATTCCGACCCCAGGTCGGGTGGTGTACCCTGGCCGACCTCAGGAAGGGCTCCGAAGTGAGCGGGGGGCAGCGAGGAGCCGCAGAAGCGATCGTGTTCACAAGGGAAACGCGGGGGCGGCCACGGCGAAGGCAGAGGCGGTTATAGAGGCGCAGGCGCTTCTCCGGCCTGTTTCATCGCCGGAGCCGGAGCCTCAGCGCAGCGCCTCGGGGTCCTTTTCAGCGCCGACGCTGGGGGGACGCGCGGCAGAGCGAGGGGCGGTCGCGGAGTCCCCGCCCCCGGGGCTGAGGGAGAGGCGGGGCCTGGGCGCACGACGGGCCCCTGCGCCTTGCCGCTAGCCTGGGCCTCCCCTGCTGCCTTCTCTGAGCGGCGAGGCCGGGCCGCGAAGGAGGCCGAGCCCAAGGCCAGAGAAGTCGCCCCTTTCCATCAGCAGAAGGCGGCGCAGCCACCGTGCCCGGAGCGGAGGCCGCAGCCCGATCCCCAGTGCCCGCCGGCTCTGGGTTCCTCTTTCCAGTCTGGCTCTTAATTATTTCCAGTTACTAATGAGATAAAAAAAATTCTGCTATTTGCGCTGAGTTCATTGAGACGAGTATTGATAAAGTAATATTCACCCTCATCCTCCTATTAATAAGTTAATGGCCTTAACATTTAAAGACATTTCATGGTTCTGATAATAAAACTAACCTTTGGCCAGCACAGTTACAGTCTCTTTCCACACACTGACCGATTAATACACTGAAATCTAATCATTTCCTGAATAAATTCCTTGGTATTCAGATTCATTCCAAATCACATTGTTTTGGTGGCCAGAGAAATAAAAACTCCATCTGATTTGGCAAGTATAAAATGATTTGTGTTCTTGTTTGGAATGATAAGTGTTCTGTGTTTTTTCCTCTTTCGTTTTAAACCTGTTGGTTCTTCAAACACATCATCCTTTCCCTTTCTTAGATTGTTTGACTCCTTGCAAACTAAGTATGTGCATTGAATATGCAGAAAAGCGTGATGTTTAAATCCATCCATCCAGGGTGAAAACACAGCAGTGCAGAGTCTCAAAACACTTTATTTCAGGCTCTTGTCAAGCATTTGCCTTAGTGAAACACATCCTCAGCTGCAGCCCCATCAGCACTGCCACGCACCCCCCCACACACCTGTAAGCCTGGGGCCCCTCTGACTTAGAGCAACGTCACGGAGAAAATTCAAGTTTTCAAGCCATCGCTTCCACCACTGGCCCTAAGTTCAAGAAGGTGGTGACATCGGCTCACCATCTCGTTCCCTGTCACTGCCCAGATTTCAAATTAAAGTTCTACTTTGGCTTCTTGAAGGAAAAGGTCCAGGAGTCGGGTAAACAACCTCAGCCTGGGCCAAGGAGATTAAGAGGCGGGGCTAAGAGTGGAGGGAAATTGAGGATATGACAGAGGCCACTGTGAGTTCAAACAAAATTTTGCCTGCAGAATGCAGGAAAAATCCCCTGGTGACAGGTGCCATCTTGTGGGTCATTCTGCCACTCTGCCTCCTGCCTCTTTCTATAACAAGAACAGATAAAGGAGGGCTAGACTGTGAGAGGCTTAGAACTAGAAAACCAATTTGAAGGGATGTGGACAGAGTTGAGTCCAGGATTTACATGATACTATCGATATCAATATTTTGCTTCCTAGCTTGTAGTGCTATTAAGGAATTTAAAGAAGTGTATAGGAAAAGAAAGAAGTAGGTGCGTGATGGAAAATTTGATTGCAAGTACAGGAAATAAAACTTTCTGGACATTTAAAGAGGTTTGCTTTTTGAGAGACATATACAAAGTAGGGCCTTGCAAAGGTGAGAACAAGACCCCAAAGCTCTTCAATTGAAATGGGTCAGTTCCAGGGAGGGTTCTACTTCATACATGTAAGCAATGAGTCTGTGTAGATTCTCTGTTGAGCAAGACCTGTATGTATGCATGTATGTATGTATGTATGTATGTATGCATGTATGTTTGTATTTTTGAAACGACTAACTTGGAACTGGCTCCCATGTAATTCACAGTCTTCCAAAATAAAATCTCATCCTTTTCTCTTGGATTGGCCAATCTAACAATACACAGGAATCTATTAGGTAGCTAAGAAGGTAGCATTCATGATAATAATAGAAGTGATGGTCTATTACTTTTTAAAAAAATCCGTAAAGATTCCTTCTGGGTTTTTAGCACTTTGACAGGCTATCACACTCCTTAGACAGGAAGAGACCTATTTTGTTAAAGGGTCAAACTGGATACGGTACTTCTACACTGGACCTAATGTGGGGTAAATGTAAAAATGAGCTCATTTTGATTTATAGCAAAGTACTTCCCACTACTTAAAAATAGAAACCCTAATCTCAGTGTTGTATCAGTCAATCCAACCTTATTATCCTTAACAAAACTGTGTCTTTCCACATTCATGTAGACAGTCTCTCATTATTTTGTAGACAATTACATTTGGACTGTAAATTTCATTGCCAAGTACTTAAGTAACCAACAGGGTCTAAGTTTCTTGTTTCTTGGGTTTCCAAGGACAATTAACTTAATAATGAGCTGCTGTGGGCCTTTATATTAGCTTAGTTCAGAGACAAATTGCTGAGTATCTGTGGGGTTGGATTCATAGGACAGTGCTCCCATTCGGTGAGTTCTGGGCCTTTGCGGAATTCAGGAATAACTGGGGTTTAAAGGACTACTCTTGATAACGCGAATATGCTGAATCATTGTACCTCCTTCCGCAGAGCATACGGGACCTTTTTTGGAGGCCTCAACTTCCTGATGTTCTGAAATGGGATTCTGGTTTCAAATTCTTGATGGTAAATCTTAACATTTAATAGGAGACCCATGAAAACTTTATTGAAGGTTGTAAAACGGGTTGCTCTTAAACATGGGCCTTTCTCTGCACCCTGATCCGCAGTGGGCTGAATCCCCGTCAGGGAAATCCCGCACAGAGCAAGTGAGCTTGCGCGTCCCTTTATGAACTAGCTTTGTGATCTGAGCCCAAGGGTTTTACAGGAACACGAACCATCTGGCTCCGTGTGGGCTGAGCTCCCCCAGAATCTCAGCCTCAGTCTGCTAGCCTCTGCCCTCTGAACGCCCCACCTTCCCTGCTGGATCCCCCAAAACAGCTCTGCCAAAGACTGGAGTCAGCTCCTGAAAAGCATACCAGGCGTTTTAAAACACAGTCCCCACATTTCCTCAGTGAAGATTCCTCCGGCCGGTGCAACCTGCCCCCCCCCCTTCAATCAAATAAGACACCCGCTCTCTCTCCTGCTACTGCAAAGAAGGAGGGGGGAAAAAGTTGGCAATTTAATTCAAACAAAAGAAGCTTGAAATCTATAAGCACAGCAACTCCGAGGCTTCTGGCAAATAGAATTCTAATTAGTATGCTGCTATTTTTCTTTTAGACAGATGAGCGATGCCCCCTATTGACTCTAGCAGGCAGGCTGGTAAGGGGAGAAAAAGGGGGGGGGGGCTGGTCAGCAAACGCTGCAGATTGCAAATTATATTGCAAACCTTGCCAAGTCCTGGCTCTTGGCATCAGATTTTTAATGACACCCTGGAAAAGGGAAAAAGAAGCCCTCAGCAAAGGGATAAAAATGAAGGGTTTTACACTGTGATAAGTCTCCGCTTAAAACCCAAATGGCCAAGCTCACATTAGGGTTTTAAAATATTCATAGATAGAAGTGAAAATGAGGATATGAGGAGGTACATTTGTTGCTTGGTCAATTGACAACTCGTTCTGCATATTAATATGCAATGATGATCTAATTTTAAAGGGATAGCCCGTTCTTATGTGACTTTTGATTACTCTGAGGCTAAGACAGAATATTACAGTAAAGGCCGGGTAGAGTGCAGAATAATGCTTTCTTTTGAAGTAGGCTTGGGATCTACTACTTCTTTGGTCAAGAATTCTGGAGGCTCTACAACTATGCTTCCTGTCTTCTGCCTCAGTACTTTGATTTTTTTCCCCACCTCTCTCCTTTCTGTAGTGCACGAGGCAGTTTGGAATTTTACACACAAATAGACAGATCATCCCAGGGAAGAAGACCGTTCCTTTTAATAATTAGACCACCTTCTGTTCTGAGGCATAGATTTTGGCACTTGTACTATCCTGTTGAAAGTCTGAACAGCAAGAGAAAGCAAGAAATGTTAAAGGGGAAAACATTAGCTTCCACCCAGGTCAAAGTATATCGTGGTCCAAATAGTCAGAATCCCAGAGAATTGTTTTTAGTTGGGAGTCTTGGATACATAGTCTGAAGCACTCACCCACAGACTGCTCTGGAGCTGTCTGGAGTAGATTGGGGGAAATTATAAATTGTTTCTGCTTCTTTGTACAAATGTCATTTGCATATCTCTTCAGATCATCAAAGGTATAGATAGAAAAACCCTTTCAAAACTTTCAAGGAACCTTTTTGACTTTTCTCTCTGAATATCATACTGTTCACAGCTTATTTACACACTGTTGCTTTACGTGGGTGAAAAGATCCGTGTTGGTCCTGGGAAATAGGTACAGTCTCAAGGAGTGTCAGTCCTAAAAAAAAAAAAAAAACGAAGCCAGGAGAGTAAAACCAAGTTGCTGAGCATTGGCCAGCACGAGTTCTGCATGTGAAATGTGGGAAATAGAAATCGGTGGGCATCGTCCTGAAGACAGGAGTCAAGGTTTCATTCATGGCTGCTCAGTGTTCTTCTGCTGAACTACATCCCAGCTTTATAGGCTTATTCGAAGCATCCTGTTTGAAGTTAAACTTGGGATGGTACAAAATGTACGGGCAAAGATAATTTCATATTTTTTTAACTGGCCTGGAAAACAGTTGCTGCTACAATCTTACTGCGTGTGATTGCACTGGATGGTTGGCAGTCAGCAACAACACAGGACTCCTTAAGGTTAAAGAATGAACCTTAAATGCCGCCTTGAATACTGATTCATTTGGCTCTGTTCCTTCATGTCTAAGTACTTTTGAGGATGGCATTTTACGTGTCCTAACAGGTAGTGATGAGACTGGAAGTTCTATGCCAGTGAAGGCAACGTTTCAGAGCCTGTAGTAACCGTGGTAAACAGGAAAGTGGCGCCTTGCCTCAGAAAGAGAGAGAGAGAGGGAGAGGGAGAGAGAGAGAGAGGGAGATAGCCCACCATTGAAAGACGGGGCAGTGTCTCATCAATTATCAAAAGTTGCAATTACTTCTGACAGAGCTGCTTTTCAGTGAAAAACTTTTTCCACTTTCCACATCCTCCCCACCGACCTCACACACTGGTTGAATTCTGTTCTCAGGTGAAGGGAGGTGACAGGCAATTTTAGCACCCAATGGCTTAAAGGAGTTCAAATGACCACTGAAGTCATATTAACTTGTCAAATTGACCAGTATTTTCTGTCATTGAAACATTAGAATGAATAGCTCCAGACAATAAAATTGTTTCAATTATACTGCATTAGGCCTGGGCACAAGGAAGGAAGCGAAGGGGAAGCAGGAGTCCACGTGCGCGGGGTGCTGACGGTAACACCCCATCGGACGCCGCCTAAACTCGGGCCTGCTGGGGACAGAAGGCTGCGCTCATCAATGAGTTTTCCTTAATAAAACTGGGTGATTCCATCTTACGCCAGTGATTAAAAAAAAAAAGCATGCAATTGTTTATTGTTGCAATATTGGCTATGGATATGAACTAGATTAAATGAAATTATCCCAAGTTATTAAAGTCACAGCAAATTGGTGCTAATTACACTAATTGAGTATTAATTGAGATTTCTTTTATAAATAGCTAGGAGGTGAGGTAAAAAGGAGCAATTTTCATAGCCCAAAATGAATACAGTTCTGTTCCCCCTTCTGTCTGCACCAGAAGAGGTACTGATCCTTTGCAATCCCCCTACTTCGTTTCCCCTAAGAGGGAAGCCGCCTGCAGCCGGGAAGACAGGAGCTGGGCTGGAGTCCTGCGCTGTTGCAGGCTGCTGCAGGCAAGGAAGCCAATTCAGGGCTTCTCAGCGGGATGGCGCATTTGTGCGCGCGCATGCGCGTGTGCACGAATGAGTGGTGCTCTCGGGGCTGAAGGCCCTGCCGCAGCCCTGGGCCACGCTCACAATCTGCCTGGACTCTGGCTTTCCTGTGGCGGCGACGCTGAGTGACGGGTGCTCTCCGGCCCAGATTTGGGGTGGGGCTGCCAAGCTGGGGAAGCTGGGACGGGGGGCACAGTGTGTGTGAGAGGGGCAGGGCCAGGGGTGGCTGCTAATACCTCTCCCTCTCACAGTAATGACTCATCATGCACTTGAGAGATTTGTCTCCATTTATAGTAACCCCTTTATTAGTAACCCCTGGAAATCAGGGTCACAGATAGGAAATTATTTCTTTTTTCCTAGGAAAATGCATTCTATATACTTAATTTTATTTCTGTTCAGCTGGATTATGGTATTTTTTCCCCCTCAAGCCATCCTTGATCTATTCTGATGTGGCCAGAGTTCACCAGTTCTTAATATTATATTTAATATCTGTGAGTCTTTTCCATTTGTGCTATTTTAGCCATTCAGTTCAACGCTTTTTTTTCTTTTTCAGTGCTAAGGATTGAGCCCAAGGTCTTCGCCCTGAGCTGTACCCCACAGCCTTTTAAAAACATTTTTATTTCGAGGCAGGATCTTACCAAGTTGTCCAGGCTGGGCTTAAATTTCAGACCCTCCTGCCTCAGCCTCCAAGAGTACTGGAATCACAGCTGGCGCACCCAAGCCTGGCCTTGATATTATTTCTTGAACCCTTACAGTGTCTGAGACCATGGGGCGGGACCATCAAAGTGTAGAAAGGAGACAAGTCCCTTATACATCTGGGAATTCGTGGTCTCACGTGTCTGTGCATACTTGGGTGTGAGTGTGTAAGCCTGGGCAATGTGTGCATGTGCAATCCTTGCACAGGTTAAAATATGATTTGCCGCTTCAGTTTGTTACTCCGTTTCTGACACCCTCTTTAATAGTTCTTTTTCTTTTCTTTATTCACTCCCGTGTAAGGAAAGGCAGTGCAGGTGTTGCGCAAAAACACTTTCTTTTCAGAGTTCAACCGGGCAGTTAGATCAGGTGCCAGGGCAGACAGACTCTTGTGGCGGGTTTAGTTCTATTTTGTAGTAATTATAATCTCAGCTAAATGGCATGTATGCATTACAATTACCTGTTTAAAAACCTACTTAATTTTTTTTTTAATTCCTGTGACACAAAAGTCATAGAAGTGTCTTAGCGCTCATCCGACTCTTTGAGACGCCCGTCATTCTGTGCTTCTTCCCCAAACGAATTCTGCAGATATACATTATCCGACCATTAAAACATCTCACACATGTAATGATTCGCTGCATATTTATGCCACAATCAAATCCCAAGGTAATTCTGTAGTCAGGACAGAGCAGGCACCAGTGTCCTATAACTACTGTCTTGCTACAGCGAATTCAAAAGAGCACTGGGGGTTAGCAGTTGCCGCTGAAAGGGAAAATCAAGAAACAGCGGCAGCGCAGCTTTTGTCTTCGGCCGGCTCTTCAAGATGTGAGGGTCTCCAGTGGGCGGTAGGCCTCCGCTCCGCCTCCCACGTCTGGCGATCACCCCGCCGGGTACACTTTACAATTACCTTTTCAAGATGCCAAGGAGCCCATTCAGCGCTGCGTGGCACACTGTGAGCGGTCAGGGGCGGCCGTGTTGCCCACTCGAGCCTGAATGGGAAACACTCACGCGCACCTGCACGGGCACGCACACGCACACGCACACGCACACGCAGGACCGGAGGGAGGCGGTCACAGTAGCATTTCTGCAGCAGCCCCGGGGTGGATGATCTGATGCTGATGTCGCACGAAGACTTAATAATACTTTTTTCCATTGATAAAAATCATGAATAAGCAGAATGGAACGGGATTCCTTTGCCGTTGACAAGTATAACGAAGACCTGAATATACAGATATTATTCCCAAGAAAGAAAGCGGTAAATGAGAGTTGGCAGTGTCCCCCATTTTTAATTGTTATCTCACCAGCTTGAAAAGCAACTGCAAGTTAATTTTAACCGTAACGCTTTGGATGTTCTGTTCAGTGTTTACTCTGAAGAAAGTAGCATTGACTTAAACTCAACACTTTCTACTTCAAAGCTGTTAATGCAATTATTTATTGCATGGCACCTTCTGCCTTCGGCCTCAAAGGGCTTCCTTGGCCTTTTTCCTTTCTTCTCAGTAGGGTCCCATCAGGAAGTGGGTGAGTGTGTCTACTGGACATCGTGAGGGAAGAAACAGAGTTTAGAATAATGTCTGTTGGTTCTGAAAGGTATGCGGGGCAAAACATCCTTGCGAAGTGGATGTCGTGGCAGACTGGAGTTCATTGCTGGCTTGTCTGGAATTCTCGCCTTCTGCCGGGTCACTCGATCGGACTGTACAGGAACTTTGATTTACCAAAGGTGCGGTCAGGAGACAAAGAAGGAGGATAATGTATGCTACTGAGACAGGAACCAGGAAAACTCAGTCTCCTTAAGTCCTGCAATGTAACATTATCAGACACTTTAGCGAGTGTGTATTTTCCTACAGAAAAGTTACTGTGGCAATTTCACAAGCCATACAGACTCTCCACTCTGTGGGTGTGTGAAGGTGTATTTCTGGCTCAGTAAACCCATTGCATGAGGCATTTCCTAGATCCTAGGAGTTACTTCTGTGGAGTAAGATGATTTATACCAATATGCATGATATCCAGTCATGTACCTCAGCTTCCCAGCTAATGAGCTGACCTGGAAGCCAGCTGGCCGAGTATAACAAGATCTACTACCCAGGAAGGGAAAAACAAGTAATTTCTAACCTGCGGTTAAATATAAACATCCTGGAGCAGATCGCCTTGCTAAATCCAATCATTTCCTATTGCTGTCCATTTGTAGGCTAGTCTGTAGCTGAGTAGTTAAGGGAACTTTCCATTAAAATACCGACTTGAGGAATTGCCCAAGTGGAACACAAATGTACTCGCATGTTTCCCATGATTTATTTTTGTGACTATTGTATTATGAGCTGGTCTAGTTTCGCCCCAATAACCAGCCATATTTCTCTACATTTTCAGCTGGTCCATGATAACTTCTCTCGAGCAGTGAGGCTGAGTTACTGTCACACTCTTCTCACACCAATATACCTGTAAATAGTTAGTGTAAATAGTTAGTGTAAATAGTTAGTGCTTCAAGAGATCATTTTTGAAAGCTCGTGTCAGGGTGTAGGTTTTCTATGTTCTAGCTATGTTGCAGAAATAAGAAAAGATATGCCAGTTTCCCTGATCTAGGTGAGAGTAACCACCTAAAAGTGGAATTAGGTAGGTTAAGAGTCGGCAATGATGAACTTGCCATTACTAGCTACATTTTACTGTTTAGATCCCAAAGTACTGTATTCCTAAAAACTGAAAGAAAACCATTTATAAGCCTTCTGCCTAATAAAAAAAAGTAGAATTTGAGAGGGGATTGAAAAACATGGAGATTCTGACTGTCCTTGAGCCACAACAAATAAAATAACTAAAATCTAAAACAGACTTCCCCAATGGGTCCTTATACTCTATACTTAGAAAATACCACAAAATCATACATTAAAGCCTCAGGCAGTGTTAGTGGCTTCAGCAGTTTTCAGAAGAACAATACATTGTTTCAATAGTTTTGAGAGCTCTACAGAGTTTACTTTTAGAATTATCCCCAAGCCTCCTCATTGTGCGTGTGTGTGCACATGTGTGTGCTTGTGTGTGTGTGTGTGTGTGTGTGTGTGTGGTCTATAGTTGACATGTGATTTAAACAGAATCAGGACAAAAGAAGATATGTGTTATCTATGTGTGAGAGAGTATATATTTTGATTCAACAGTCTTATAAAAAATCAGAAAGGAGAATAACTAACTATAGAAGGGATACATATGAAATCCATGCTGTAGTCAATCTGATCTCAAGTGGAAATATACGGTTCAAAATGTTCTGGATTTAGAGTTCATTCTAATATTTTCATATTTTAAACTAAGAATGGCTCAGAAAAAGAAGTTATCACCCATCATTTTCTTTCTATCCTCATTTTTTCCTCCTTCCTTTTCTAGGATAGGTTATATTTTTTAAAGACTATTTCACTGTTTCCTAGTAAGTGCATATATAAAGAATGAAATGCACCAGGAAGAAACTACTACAGAAGTCACAATTTAATATTTATAGTATTTTGAAAATATTTCTCTCAGTACGTATTGCAAACAACCAGGTTGGCTGAAGAGGGTTTGTTCTGCACGCCATGGTGTGTTGCATCCTCTGTGGGAACTGGGGGGAAAGATAGTTGCTAACGTCTGGACAGCGAAGCACCTGGAGCTGTAACAGATGTTCTTTGGACAGTTAAAGGACAGGCAGTTGACACATTCAGGGTGATATGTCATAATGGAAAAGGACAATATGAATCGGGGGCTCTTAGGTATTAAATAACACTGGCGTGACTATAGAAGGTTTGCAGAATGTGGCAACCTATTTTAGATTCTGTTTGTTAGCTCTCCACACAGGTTAAATAACCAAAAACAAAGATTAACAGAGATTCAGCTGATTGTAAAACAACACAGTAAATTTTGTCTTATCTATAGCAATAGGTAGATCATGTACACCTATATATCTTTATTACTTTGTCTATATACAGTATCTAGCTACATTTTTACTCCCTACCTTTCTAAATTAGCTAGGAACACACTAGTTCTTCTACATAAATATTCTGAGACAGGAATAAAAAAATTCTTAAAATTTTGAGGGAGTTGCCTTTTTATGTGAACGAACCCATATAGTCCTAGAACACACCACATACTGTAAATAGGCTGCAATGTATTTCAGCAGACAACTGGATCCATGCATTCTCCACAAAAGTTTTATTAATTACTGTCATCTCAAAACGGATTTAAGTGACATTCTATATCTGAAAAAGTGACCTCTGTTGAAAGAACATAATTAAAAATAGGAATCCGTGTAGGTCTAGATGAGCTAAGGTAGGTATACCTATTTTCTGATCATGAAGGGTAACAATACTATTTTCTTTATTTTCTGGTAAAAGTTCACATGAGGGTTTTAAAAGAGCTTCACGGACACACACACACACTCTCTCTCTCTCTCTCTCTCTCTCTCTCTCTTTCTCTCTCTCTTGTTTATTCGAATTTCTCTCTTCTTTCTTAGCCCAGCACACATTAGAAATCTACGTAGAGCGCTGCAGGTAGAAACTACAATAGGTGGATGGATATTTACCCAAGGAAATTTGAGCCGTGGCCTTTCATTTGCAGAGAGCCGCTAACTAATCTCAGTGTAGCGTCGGGACAAAGGACACCTCATTCCTCTTGCGCCTGCCCTGCGAACCAACCCTTTGTGAACCACCTAAGCGATTAGAATAATGGGCTGGGAAGGAAAAAAAAAAAAGATAAAATACAAATTTCACTCCGATCTGCGTTGGATTACTTCCTCGTGCCCCTGCCTTTATTGAGCGATTTGGAGTTTCATTAGAATTCAGAATTCCTGTGGAAAGAGAAACCCCTGTAGCACGGATTCCTCTTTCAAGGGGATTGCGGGCCGACCCATCAAAATGAAAAGGCTCAGTGTTGTGGTGACAGGTCCCCGAGCAGCCCTGAGTGACGGCTTCGTTTCAGGAGTTCTCAGATGAGCTTTGAGTTGACGGGGCAGAGACAGTGCTGCGAAGGCCCAGTTCGCTCCAAGTGTCCCAGTGAACCCCGCGGACCCCGAGCAGGGGCCCGGTCTGGAGGGAGCCGGAGCGCGCGTCTGCCCGCCCGGCTCCAAATTTATTATTAATGTCCCGCGTATCCGCTCCGCGCGAGGTTTCATTTAGGACTTAGGGTTCTTAGCCACGGATCTCTTTTTATTACAGCTGTGGGGAGAAAATAAAAAGGAGATAAGAAAGAAAGCTCTGTAAAGAGACTACAGCCAAAAGGTACAACACTGGGCAGGGGCAGCGCTTCGGAAGGGATCATGGCCTCGCTAGACCTTTCTCTCAACCAGAATCGCAGCAGAAATCTGCTCAGATGATGAGCACACAGCTTTGAAGCAGGCGCTACTCGCTGTTTTTCTGTTGGTACGATCAGATCGGAACCAGAGTAATAACGAAAAAACATCATAGTGGGTCACGATTCCTCCGAACGACACACTCCGAGTAGTGGGGCAGATTTTGTTCCCCTGCTCTGGCTGGGGGGCGCTTTACTAAGAAGAAATGGGTGCCCACAGGCCTGGCGGGCCGGGCCCTGCCGAGGTGGTCAGCACTCCCTGCCGGCCCCAGACACAGAGCCGAGGCAGCTTGGGGAAGCGGAGGAGAGGAGAAATTCAGCTGCCCCTTCAAGTGATTTGCCCATGATGCTTCCCCTTCATAGTTCCAGCTCAAGAAGGACGTTCTTGCGTATTAGGGAAAACTTACAAAATTTATTCAGTTTCTTAAAATAGCCATAGCTTTTAAAAATTTCTCTTTAAAAAAGCCATACTAAAGTGTTTCTCTGGAGAGTAGACAAAGATGTCCCTCTTTCTTCATGTGCACCCAAAATCTATTTATTTCATATCTTCTTATGTTTCTAAAAGAATATTTGCTTCACCTCCAAGTTGTGTCTTAAAAATCACCCAGTTGCGGTGTCCTCTTTACATTGTATATGGTGAGATTAATTTTTCAGTGGAGCATAGAGGACAAAGCGGTATCAATCTATTGAATCATCAAATTATAAACAATCTTAGATCTTAGGGGTAATCTTCCTGGGAACACTTCCTGGGATATATTTTGTTTTCACTCTCTATATTTCTGTTTTCCTTTATTGAATCTGTTTATGTTATTCACTAGTCTTCAAAAAAAACCCTTTTCATCTGAACCCCTCTTTGCAACATATTATTGTATTCTGCGTGGCCAACAAAATTCAGAGCACAGAGAAATTAATCTTTTTTATTGGAAAAGGAAGATCATAAAAGTCATAAACATTTTTAATCAATCCCAATATTAGCTTTGTTTAAGAAACTCTGTGTAAAATCTGTGCGTGAACTAACTGCAGACTATGTTTGTCCAGCATTAATGTTGTTGAAATTTTCATTTCCATGTTTCCAATGAGACTAAATTCTCAAATATTAATTTAAGGACTTCTGTTAATTTGGGGTTCTAGAGTTTTGTCATTCCAGAAGTGTTATTAACTTGCAAAGTGATGTGACGGAATAAAGAAATTCTTTAAGCCCTGCAAAATGCAACTTTTTGTATAATACATGTCTTAGTCCTGTATTTCTCCGTAAATAACTGAGTAATTAAATGCTGAGTCATCTAGAAAAAAAGTTGCTTTCTCTTTCACTTTGCCAATGAGAGGTCACTTGTAGTTCACTTTCACAGGTTACCCGCAAGTCGAGTGGAGTCTAGGGCCGACAGAGTAAAGAGTGCCATGAGTTTTCCTGCTTAGCTGTAATACTTTCCATCTTCTCCTGTATATCCAGCAAATATTTCCTCAGCACTTACTTTAAACTTGCTGGACACTAAGAGTAAGTAAGGTTTGTTACAGGCTAGGATGGAAGTAGGGCCAAGCTTTTCCATCAAGCTGTTGTACCTTGGACTTGTCTTTTTTCTTTTCCTCAGAGGAAAGCCTTCCTTAGAACAAGAGCATACCTCACTTTTCCTTACTCCTGAATTAGCACGGTTAGCTCTGGCGGGAGACCAGCACTTTTCCAGGCCTTTATTTTTCCATCTTATCCTTTTTGGATGATGCTTTATTACACTGATTAATTCCTCTAAAATGAGAGTTCAGATGTTGTAGCTCTAACAGATTAAGAAAAAAAAAAGAATGGCATGCTAGGGATAGGGCTTGTGAAGGGGTAAAGGGACATTAAATGGTTCTAGAAGAAATCAATAGAAAATGAGACAGCATTGTGAAGAGCATTTTGATATAGGCTGCACGAAACAATGAGCCACTCCTTTCAGAAAGACTCCTTGTGACTGCTGCTCCCTAAAAAACTGCATTTGTCATGAATTAAAACAACACGTAGAAATTTACAGCTCCTTACTAAGTTCTACCCTCTTGACTCCAATGCTGCTCTTCATAGATTGTAGTATACAGTAAGCCCTTTGTGTGTGTGAGTTTGTAAGTATATGTGCATGCGTGCCTTCTATAAACACATGCATATCTATAAATGTATACTTGCATGGGTGGAATACTATATTGTATACCATTTGTTTTTAGGTTTACATGTGCATAAATATTCATATGCAAATATAGGAATGTTTAGGGAACAGATACTTGCATAAAACGAAGAGATCTACAGCGATCTTTTCTTTCTGGCCCTGTGACATTCCACCAGAGAGTCACAGCATAAATTGTTTCACCTTTGTTAAGCTGGTTTCACGTTTGTAATTTTTGCAATCAAATCCGTCTGAAAATTCTGGTATTGATAAACTCACAACAACCGTGCCTGACACATGCTAGGACAGGTCTCTTTATTCTCCGCTGGTTGTCCTCTTAGGACACATTTTAAAAGTGGGATCCTGTGCTCGCTTCGGCAGCACATATATTAAAAGTGGGATCCTTGCGTGGGACAGACAGCGCAGGCACTGACACCGTCACTGCGGGGTCCGCAGTTGTGGTCTAGAGGGGCGTCCACGCCCGTGGGCTGGGTGTCTCAGATTCTGCCCCTCCGCTTCTTTGCCAACTCAGCATCAGTGATGTTTTCATCTATGAATTCTAATGTGTGAATTCTAGCGTACGTCCTAATAAAATGCATTTTTACTGAAACGTGCTCTTCTTTACATATTGGTGAGGTTCAGCATTTTCCCTATGTTCATTGGGACCAAAAAGGTTTTCTGGGGTGAATTACCATCCATGCCTTTTATTTTCTTCATGTAAATTTGCTGTGTCTCTTTAACTGTATATTTACCCTGATTTTCACAATTTCCTGAAGCAATTTGACTTATACCAATCAGATAGTCAGTGCCTTTCTCTTAATTTCATTGTTGCGTCCTGAAATAATTCCTGTGGTTTTCTTCATACTTTTGTGCCTTGTTGCTTTAGGATATTTTTCCTTATACTTTACTTGTGAATGTTTGAAAAAGAGCCTTCCAGTACAGAACAAACTGATAAAATATTTGAAGATGTCACTGTAATTTCAGTCCCCGCCCAGGAATGGACACACTGGTGTGTGGTTTGTGATTAGTTACATCCAATTACAGATACTGGACCCAAATTGCCTATATGATCAATATTTATTCAGTAAATGGTGAATAAAAACGGATAGTTGACTGCTTTTTAAGAGATTCTGAAAGGAGAACAGAGGTCACAGGTTTAGTGTATGGGATAATGGTTTTAAAGCTGGGACAATTTAGAGAAAATGAAGTTCGAATTTGCTACTTACTCTGTAGAGTAGAGGTCTGTAATGGCACAAACTATGAAAACCTTGGGAAAACCCTGCTGCCTAATTGGTTACTTAAAATATAGTTTAAAAATCTGCTTAAAATGTTATCAGATTTGAAGCAGCATGAAAGAACTAAATTAAAATATCTTAATAATTAGAAATAAAGTCACAAGAAAAAAAATGATGACAATAAATCACTGAAATGGTCCCCGACCATGTTCTGACCTTTTACGCTAGACACTAATTTTTGAAGACCTTTTGAAAACCGAAACGGAGAATGATTTAAACCATCCACATTCCTTCCGACTTGAGCTTTCACAGACTTGAATGCTGATTGGAAAATCCTGTCATGGTTTCCCTGCAGAAAAGGGGTAATAATGATTATATTAATATGACATTTCAACATGCAATGTGATGCAAAACAAGGATTTTGAGAGAGAGAGAGAGAGAGAGAGAGAGAGAGAGAGAGAGAGAGAGAGAGAGGGAGAGAGGGAGGGAGGGAGGGAGGAGAGGAAGCAAAAGAAATCCACCACAAAACGCTCACTGTGCTGGACACAATTTTACCCCAGTGTGGATTGTATTTGCACCCCTTCCTCATAAACCCCCAAATGTAACTCTTTTGCCGCAGCCCCTTTTGAGTTCAATGTGATAATGAAGAGAAGGGGCTATGTGAGGGGAGTGGGGAGGGGCACTTTGTGATTTTACAGGTTCACACCAGATAGGCATTTTTTATAGCCTGAAAGGGGATGTTTTCTTTTGTTAATGGCTTACAATCAGATGAAAGGACTCATCACTCTATTTTAGTGCTCCACCACATGGCGCGTATCTTTTATAAATTACAGGCTGGCGTTGTGTGCACTTGGGGAGAGAAAGGTTGGTTTTTCTCGCTGTGAGCCATCCTGCCTAATTGTCGTATGCAAATAAAAGCAATTATAAGGCTTTTAGGGTGAAGGGATGACAGCTGAGTTTGGCACTTGAAACGGCCTCACCCACCTTGTTGGCATAGCAACAGGGAGGAAGAGGACAAACCGGTGTGTATACACAGGAAATGTATATGTTTTGGTTCAAGAATTTTAAAATATAACCAATGTTGAAACGAAAATGTCAATATGTGTAATGAATGCCTTTGTTTAAAATATTATTACGTTAAACTCTTACTTATTTCTCGGCCCTCTAAGTGATCTTTGTCATCTAACTACTATTTATCCCCTGTCAGCTGTGACTTCAGCTGCTACTTTTAAAGTTTTGTGCGGATCGTAACAATGCATTCAATAATTAGGAGATTATAAGTTCTTGATTTTTGCCAACCTTTGGAGATAGTGCGGGGTGGAAGTTTTGTGAAAGGAAAATCCTGGGGCAGGGGATGATGTCACGTGGGGAGACGGAGCACAGTGTGCAGCTATCGGTGCATAAAGTTCAATATTTAAAAAAAAATGTTTGTGCTAAAGTGTTAAACAAGTAGAATAAATAGCATGCTAGTGGCATACAAAATTAAAATGAGTCACAAATGGATATCTTCTATGGCAATTTATTTCACAATTACTCTTGTGGAAGCTTTCATGAATTAAATATGAGTTCTGTCTTGAAATTAGGTGTTATAAGGCTAAATTACAAGAGGCAGGCAGTAATTGAGGCGCCAGCACCACGAGGTCTGGTGAACTGAGCTCTCGCCTCGTCACGTGACCCGTCTTCAGCAAATGAGAGGCCGCCCGTCACAAAAACAGCGGCAGCTGAGAAAAATTGATTTCTCATCTGAGCCATATTTGATAGCTTTTGAAATCGAAAATTGAAATTAACTAACCTAAGCCCCGTTGTAACAAAAGAGCAAATTAAATATGCAACATCGTTTCCTATTGGCAGTCAGAGGGCCTGCCAAGGTAAATTTGTAAATAGAGTTGAAGATGCAGTTCTCTGCTCCCTCCCTCTCTCTCTTTCAGTGTAAAAATATAAGTGTGTAGTGGCTTTATAAATTATTTATATAAAAAATCATCAGCTGCAAATGGCCGCTGTGGTTAAGGACTTCCATGGAGAAAAATCATTGCATTAGGAGAGCTCATTGAATAAATCCAAATTAAAAATCAACCTCAGTGATTCATAGGCATTGCTTACAAAGAGAAGTAGAAATATTTTAAACTTCCGAACTTTTTGTTTAATGTGCCTCTTCTCCCAAACACAAAGAGCAAAGACAGCTATGATTTACTGAAATAAAAACAAGACAATGGCCCTCAGAACAAAAACAAGCACCCCCACGACCATTCAGGTATTTTGTAAATAATTTTAGAAATTAATTTTGGTTTCTTGTTGCTTAAAGAAAACCTATGTCTTTATTGTGTTGTATGCGATAGTTTTAAGAGTGACATTTTAAAAACTGTTTCCCAAATGAATCCCAGTGAGCCAGCAGGTATAGTTATTGATTCTGAATTTATAAATTTACCAGGTCCGATGAAAGAAATAGGTGTCTCATAAGCTATAGTGTAGATAATACAGGAATGACAGTTTTAAATTTATTGCTTCACTCGTATTTGTGTAATATACTGCTTATAATACTGTTTATATCACTACAGAGATTGGTCACTGTCTTCACTTTTCACTCCCTGAATTTTTAAGTAGGCAAATTAATCTTACATTTTGAGAAACACATGACTGAAGATAAAGATCATGAAATCACAGTATAATCCTATCTTCCTTGTTCTGATCTGAACCGTATAAATGCATTGACAAATGTCATGGAGGATGTTATACTTAACCTGCCCCACTGTCAGTCTAAAGATCTCATAAAATCATTTTCTGTTCTAATTTATTATTTTTAGTGTCAATCAGACTCTGAGGAGATGAGTCACATCATTAAGTGCTGGGATCAACTACTCAGCACTGTTTCAATGCAGTTTAAGCAGTTGTCATTTTCTGTTTGAAAAGACAGTGGGAAGGTTCGAAAAGTTGTGCTTTTATGTAGAAATAGGTATTGTTAGACAGAAAGCTTCAGAGAGATGAAATCTCGAAACGCTCTTTTTGTTTCCTTGTAAGAATCCCGGTGTGGCACGGGGATGGCACATACTGATTCTCAATCCTAAAATAGAGCTTGAATTTCATTTCTCAGATGAACTTGTAGACAGAACTCTGAGCACATAGCTGTGAAGACCAACACGAGGTCACACCTCTCCTTTTCTTCGTCCTGTCCCCTCTCTCTTTAATGTTCCATGAGAGAGAGAGCTAAGAAGCCCGTGTGGAAGGGGAACAAACCGAAACAGGACCCAAGGTAGGTGCCAGGGTTTTTCTTCTGTGGGCGTTTTCCTTCATTTTCACATTCGACCTCTTAAGAAATGCTTTGGTAAATGATATTTTTTGTTTGCTCTAAACCCTCCTCTAAAAGAAGCATTCACTGCAGGTTGACAAATTGTGTTATTCAGTCTTGACACACTTCAAGGCCTTTTAACCAAATGATCTGATTGGGTTTCCAAAGCGGTCTTAACTAGACAAGAAGAAGTGACGTTGCTTCTACCTTTCTGGATGCTTAACAGAAAGTAGGCCAGGGAAATTTAGAGAGCCAAATTATGGCTTTTTATTGGTTATGTATGTGCTGATGTTGGAAGTTTGGATTTCTAACTTCAGGTCCAAGGACAAGAATTTAAGTCTTTTTTTGTAATTAGAAGTTGAAATTGTAAAAGGTTTAAATTCACATCAGATATAATGTATAAAGAAAAGTATCTATATAGGGTTTTTCAACCATTGTGATATTCAATATATTTAATAACTGGGCACTTATCACTGAGGAAACAAAGTAGCTGGAAGTAGCTGGCATACCTAGGGTGTTGTGTTACACACTTAATATCAGTTCTGGCCTCTAGAAGTGTTTATTAAGCACCTACTACATGTAAATATCTATGCTTTGTAATCACTGTCTTTTCCATATTCCCTTTCTTCTTTATGTATGCCCTAAAGTTCATAAAATGCTCTGCAGATATCTGCACATATGGTACAGTGTCATTTCTCCTGTGGCGTCCTAAGTAGTAGCCCGGTGAAAAGATAAAATCTTCTACGACCTTTCCTAGTGGTGGCATTCGAGTGCTTGCAACAATTATAACATCTACCTGAAGACCTGGCCCATCAGCTCTTGCATAAGCTCTTCTCTCCTCTCATTGTACCTTGTTTGTACTTCTGTAAACAGGGACTCCAGTACCCATGGTCTCGGGTGTTAAGGGTTAATAAGCCAACGCGCCAGTATGGCTGTCTCTATCTTTTCTGAAGCCCCAATTCCAGCTCAAAGCAACAACCTGTGCAGAGGCTGGACAGTAGGAACCCTCCAGGGAAGGTCCTTAACTTGGTGAGGGAGGGAGGTGATATTTATCAAGGATCCATCCTGTGTCTCTTTTAAGGACATTTCACAAGGATTTAATACGTTATTTGATCCCTTTGATAGTCCTGAGCCATAGGTACTCTTCTTAAAATACAGTTTTGCGGATAGCTGGGCTAAAAGTCTCAGAGATAAGTCATCAGGATCTTAACTCACATCTGCCTAACTTCCGGTGTGTTACATTTTTTTTTAAATACTAAGAAGCGGTGTCACCTAACTGGTGCCAGGCATTATGCTAATGTTGTGCTGTTCTAGACCCTTCCGCAGAGGGGCGGTGCTGTGGGGAGGGGAGGCGGAGCCTCGGGGCCAGCCCCACCCCCCACCCCTGCGGAGCCGGGTGCTGCTCTCTGCCTGGAGCAGAGGTCGGAGACGGCCAGGGCGGGAGGCGGGCTAATGGGTTTGACTTAGCAGCTTCCTTGAGGGTGATTCTGAGGAGCCTCCTGGTGGAAAGAAGAGAAGAGGGACCGTCGGGGTCCCCAGGCTTGGCTGGGCCGCCTTTCTGAGGAAGCTCTAGTTCCTGCTGCTTTCTGGACGGCGCTGGTCAGCTGAGCTCCAGACTCCTGGAAAAGTTCCAGGTAGAGGCTCTTGGCCGCTGACTTGTGTGCTGTTGGGGCAATCGAGGCCAGCACCGATACCGCTCCAGAATCTGCACGTTCGTATCAGTCGTGACTAAACCCCCTCCCCCCTCACCGGTCCCAGAGAGCCCAGAAGGCAGCTTGGCTTTACACCCCACAACACC
>PVIC010001190.1:0-89714 GCA_004025085.1 Thryonomys swinderianus
TGCTGAGTTAGTGCATAATAATTCTACTTATGTGTTTGATGTGTTTATATTTGCAAAGATGAGTCTGATTTGCTTGGGAACCTGCCAGTTACAATGCAATTAGCCCTTGCCATTGATATGAACTTCAGCATCATCAGCAAAGTCGACTTGTTCAAGGTAAGTGCTTTTATAACTAATAGAAACACAATTTATCAACCTCCTGGAAAGAAACCTGAACTCTTGCTTTACAAAGAATTTTTTTTTCTTCTTGTTTTAACAAAATAGCCCAGAGAATGTGTAATAGTCAAATATATTCCAGGTCTCTCCTCTACAGACAGCTTACTCTTCAGAAGCGTCTCTCTTCTAATTGGTGTCAGAAAAGAATTCTTTAGATTCTTCCTGCATTGATTTAAATATAATTATTCTCTACAGCTTTGTGTCTCTGCTAGTGTGTGTGTCACCTGCCATTTACAAACACACATCGGTAATCAGATTCGCTCTGGATTGGCCTGAAAGTCAGTGAATCTGCCTCATCAATCATGTGTCTCATTACAAACACTTGGAATCCACATTTTTAAGATGGCCAAATATAAATTTAGCCAAATATAAATTTCCCTAGAAAAACATGCATAACAGAGAATTTTTTTTTTTTTTTTTTGCTTTTGAGACAGGGTCTCACTTTGTAGTTCAGGCTGGCCCTGAGCTCACTATGGTGCCCAGGTAAGCCGCCGCGAACTCAGCAATCCTCCTGTCCCTGCCTCCCGAGTGCTGGGATTACAGGCGTGAGCCACCACGCCCGGCACTGTGGTATGCGGTGTTGATTGTTGGTGGGCGTGTCTCCACGCCCAGCACTGTATGTGGTACCGGGGATCAAACTCAGGACCTTGCGCTTGCGAGGCAGGCGCCGGAACCACTGAGCTAACCCTCCGGCCCAACAGAAATTTTTAACCTGGATATTTTTAATTGTATTCCTCTTTTCTTTATTTACTGTACTGCACACAAGTTTTCCTCACCTAAGATTTCACTATGCAAGTGGCATTCATTGATATATCTATTCAATTAACTCATTCAACAATTATTTAAGTTACTCCTATGTTCTAGGCAGCATATTAGCCACTGGGAATACAGGAGTTGAAAATTGATGCTTATATATATGGAGGTAAATTCCAGTGAGAAATAAAAAATAATATATAACAGGTGGTGGTGATAACGTAACAAATAAAGTTCAACAAGTTAGGAGGATATATGTGGCATAGTGCTAAAAGGCCTCTCTGATGAAATGCTTTTGGCTTTGAACAGGGGACATGAAGCAGCAAGGGAAGAGGAAGAAAGGAATGAGAGAGGGCAAACTTTAGTGGAGGTTGGACAAGATGCAACCCGGAGCTGATGAGAGGGGCTGGAGCAAAGTTACAGGGAAGGAAAAGAGAAGTCAGAGAAAAGTCATAAAAGGAAGGGTGTGGAGAGGATCAAGGTAGGCTGGGTGGGACACAGGCTGGGAATTCGATTGTATTCTGGCATTCAAATATACGAGGTTCTTGAGCAGAAAGTGTCTGTAACTCATTTGACAAAAGATCAACTTTCCTCCAGGGTGGCGGGGGGGGTAGGTCCTATGTAGAAAGTTTGGAAGGCGAAGGAGCAAATGGATGTTATCCACACCGTCTGCAGCAGGCATGATAGTGACCAGACCCGGGGGGGCAGGAGCAATGCCCTTCACACGGAGCTGATGTTGGGTATGCTCTGAGAAGAGCCCACACATTTTCCGCTCGAGCGTTGAAGAGGATGAGAGACAGAAAAGGACCAAGGATGACCCTAAGGATTTCGAGCTGAACATGGGAAAACAAACAATATTTACAAAACAGGAAATTTTAGAATATATAGATTGAGAGGAGTAGAAACTAACCTTGTTGTGGAATGAAACACGGTAGTCCTTCAGGCCAAAACTCACGTTGAAATTCATTTCCTAAAGCAGCATTTTTATGATGGATTCTTAAAGACTCTGCCTTCATGAATGTGATAAGCACCCTTGTAAAGTGACTGAGGTTAGGGGGGTGCTCCTGCACCATGTGAGGATGTAGGGTTCTCCCCCAGGGATGTAGGAAAAAGTATCCATCTTGGAAGACAGAGCAGTCCTTATGAGACACCAAACCTGTCGGCACCTTGACATTGGACTTCTTGGCTGTCAGAATATGGGAAACAAATTTCTAATCTTCATGAATTATCCACTCTGATTTTGTATTATAGTAACAAAAAAAACAGACTAAAATAGAAATTTTGGGTTGATAAATGACTGTTGCATCTCCAAGAAAATAAGGTGGGCCCTGTGTGTATCTGTAGTAGTGCAAGGCACTGTGTCTGGCTCAGAGCAGCTACTTAGCAAAAGCCTGAGAAAGGAAGTGAAGGAAGGAGTGTGTCCTAGCACCATTCTTGAAAATTAGTTTTTAGAAGAAGTAATCTCTAATTTCTACTAGCAGTTCTCCCACGAAGGGAGCCCCTGGTGAAGTAGAACACAACATGAAAGTTCTAAGCAGTGTTCTCTGATCTTCTAGGGGGGAGACTATGAAAGGAATTTCTACAGTAGTTAGTGGGTCTGTGTAGATAAATGATTTCTACACTGCAGGTTTTCACCAGGGGTCATGAATTCAGTTGAGTGCGCTGTAACCAGCAAATAAAGTAGAAGAGAAAATATCAGATTACCTCACTCATGAGGTAGTGCAAGTATCACAAATGTTTTGTTTCTGTTATTTATTATTAAATATGCACATACATATTTATTCATGCAGTACACCCAATGAAATGTTTTTGTATGCCATAGGCAAAAATGTATGAAAACTAAATTGACAGTGTTTTTCAATGTTGTAACGTTCTTTATACCTTAATATCTAATTTGATGATAAGTAACAGCAATTAGCATTTTTCTTAAAGAAAAAATGCTTTAAATTAAATATATGGCTTTTATGGGATTATTTCCAACTTGGAAAGTTACTAGTTTTCCAACTCATAGTTTCTCCTTGGCTTTTATGTGTTTTTGGAAACCATCTATTAGCAGCATCTGATTGAAGGGGGAAAAAAAGGTTAAATCTGCTCATCCTGCTAACATTGTACATAAATAGACATTCTTTCCTGACATTTTCATTAAAGATTCAGTTCTTTCTAGAAAGATCTCATTTCCATTTATATTTTTGTGCAACGAAACTAATCTTTCCCTAAAGTCAAATGAAGTAAAATAAATAAATAAGTAGGTATAGAGTCTTTCTAAATTTATCTTCATGGAGATAGTCTTTGGAGTTTATACAAATTTGCCATCTTTTAAAAGAAAATATGGGTTGAATAACGACCACACACCCTACTACATCTTGTAATTTATACCCAAAGCCTGTTCACTTCATGGAGGCAAAGACAAAGGGAGAGGCCAGGGTCCCCTAATCCCTCCAGGGAACGCCTCCCAACGTCCTAATCGTCTTCCATAAGGCTCCACCTCCTACAGGTTCTGTCGCTTTCCAATGGCATCACAGGCTGACAGCCATGCCTTTACCACAGGTCTTTAGGGGACATACCATATCCAAATGAAAAAAGCGAGAAACAAGGAGAATTTTCACTACAGTCATAAGTTGTCTGCAACGAGCATCTTTGGTCATTCTGATAGATGTAGATCTAGACATACATGGGTTACAGACATAAATTCACACAATTTTCCATTCTTCTACCAAAAAAAAAAAACACCGTGAATTTCTTATATTTTTTGCTCTTAAAACACGTACAATTAGTCACAAATTTTCAGTAAAATTTTGCTTTAGTCAGCTGTGGCTAATTGGTATAGTTTTCTGCTTCAACGCAGAGTGATGGCTTAAAGATGGACACACTGTAATTTTTTTTTAATTTTTCACAAATGGCTCCTCTTTACAGATTTCAGGTTATTTTGGGCCCAAACACAAATATTAAACTAATAAGAAATGATTGGTTTCTATGAGATTGAGCAGCTTTCCCTACTTCCTGGTTGCTTATCATTATGATTTTGATTTTAAAATACATCTTGCCCAATTAAATGCTAAAGAAATCACTCTGCCTCTGCCACTAAATTACAAATAGAAAATTTAATAAAAGCTCTATTGCACCACCTAGTGGCTATTTTAAACACACGCTTTAGAAACAAAGCCCACTGCTCAACAGAAGGAAATAGAGGCCCAGACACACCAAAATCAGCGTGTAGGGTACCTTCGAGGCCTCTCTCAAGGAGGACACAGTGCGTCTGAGGGCTCGCTGCTGCTCTGTACAGAACCAGTCCTGAACAGGACACCTGACTGGGATCTGTGGCTCAGTGTTGACTGCGTAGCAAACAGTGCCCGGAACGTCCATGAATTTTGCAGTAGGAAAAATGAAAAGAAATTGTTCGCACGCTAAGAACAGAATGAGAACAGCAAAAAGACTTCTACTAACGCTCGTGCCCCCCGCAGCGGTGCTGGGTTCGGCTGTGCCCTAACTCCATTTCCTTGCCCAGAATTGCTACATGAAACCACTGCCTGGTTTTTGCCAGAGTGGTAACGGTAATAAAGTACTGTGGCCAGGTTTTCTCAATTGTATCATGAGTGAGATGAGCTCCACATCCGGAGCTGTCTTTTGGGTGAGCCAGACAGTCAGCGTCACCCGCAGTTACCGTGTCCGTAGTGTCTCTACTCTTCAGTCAGACAAGGAAACCAAATACACTCTAACGCCCTTGATTTCCATATAATGGTTCAGTGATTCAAACACATGCATCTCTCCAGATCTGGCACACAGAAAGTTATAGCTGCCATCACTGCTACTAATAGAGACAGTGGAAGCAACCACAGATGAGTATCCACACAGTGACTTTGGGCCCTTCATTCTGCCGTGCGAGCTCAGGTGGAGAGATGAACGTGGCCTGTTTCTATCCGGCGCAGGACTGGCTACCTTCACTGTGTGCCGCTCTTAGAAGAGCAGAAGTATTGTCAGTTCTCAAAGGAATTTTTTTTTTTTTTTTGAGACAGGGTCTCGCTTTGTAGTTCAGGCTGGCTCTGGGCTCACTATGTAGTCCAGGCAAGCCTCGAACTCAGCAATCTTCCTGTCTCTGCTTCCTGAGTGGTGGGATGACAGGCGTGAGCCACCACGCCCGGCACTGTGGTATGTGGTATTGATTGCTGGTGGGCATAAGTCACCATGCCAGCACTGTACGTGGTTACCAGAGATCGAACTCAGAACCTTGTACTTGCGAGGCAGGCGCCTGAACCACTGAGCTAACCCTCCAGCCCTCTCAAAGAATTTTGATGAAGATGCCTTTTACTCGTGTTTGCAAACACCAAGTGTAGGGAGAGGTCTACTATAACTTAAAACTCAGTGTTGCTAGGCCTGAGATCATGACACCTTTGCAAATTATTGAACACATGTGACTTTGCTACTCCCACTGGTCCCAATATGTTGCATTCCTGGAGTAGCCAATGACACAGACAGAAATGTGAGTTCAGACTTCCTGCCCTAGATACACCATCAGTAGCTTGCTTAAAGGTGAGAGAGAGACAGAACAAAGCATTCCCCTTTGCAATAAACAGAGCTGAACTTGGAAGACCCCTGAAAATTATTGCTTATTCTTGAGGGTGACTCAAATACACAGTGAATCATAAACTACTGGCAATATCTTAAATTCTATCTGAAAGAAAAAATCTAAACTTAGAAATGGCTAAAACCTATAGGACCACGAAGGTGAGCATTCTGACAATAAATTTTTACCAATTTTACAATTGTGTTCAGAGTTTGTCATGGCTAAAAAATAGTTTCTTATGGGCCAGAGATTTAGCTCAGTGGTTCAGGCACCTGCCTCACAAGCACAAGGTCCTGAGTTCGATCCCGGTAACCACATACAACAATGATGGGCATGGTGACTCGTGTCCACCAGCATTCAGTACCACATACCACAGTGCCAGGCATGGTGGCTCACACCTGTAATCCCAGCACTCGGGAGGCAGAGGCAGGAGGATTGCTGAGTTCAAGGCTTGCCTGGGCTACATAGTGAGCTCAGGGCCAGCCTGAACTGCAAAGTGAGATCCTGTCTCAAAAAAAAAAAAAAAAAGTTTCTTAGAACAGCAACAACCTGCTAACTTATAGTCATGTTTTAATAGAAATGGGATTTCTCACAACTCCATTAAAATTGCCAGACTCTTTACTCAAATATGTGACAGAGTTTTTATATAGCATTGAATATTTCACTGTCCAAAATCATTGCTAACAGCTTTACTCTGTATATCAGCCCATATTTATTTAGTGCCTAGCATGTCCCAAGCCCTGGTGCCACACTGGGGATACAGCACACTTTGACCTCAAATTGCTCAGAATGGAGATTAAAACACATGCTCTGACACCAGTAGACTTCCTGAGACTTCTATCCTTCATCTAAATGCCAGGCCTGATGACTATATCTGCATCAAAGCCCATATCACAGGGGCACAGAAAGAATTAATCAGGTAAAGTTAGCAGAGTGGTACATTTTAGTACAACTTTCATGCCAACAGAGTGCTAATGTCAATGTTACTCAGGTACTCTTTCTGTATAGAAAAGGGACATTTATGAAGCAGTGGCTGCATGCTGACTTTCTACAAAACAGAAAACTTCTTAATGATTTCTATCAATGAAATGGAACTGAGTCACAAAGAAGAAAAGCTAGTATAATTCTTTTTCATCATTTGATAGTGATCAAAATATAACGCAACAAAATAATTATTTTTATGGGAAAAAACATGGTAGTTCCCAAACACATCTCAAAATAAAATGATTTCACAATGCAAACTTTATTCCCCTGAACCTGAATCCTCCTGATTCAGTCCTAAGCCACAGTTGTATAAAGCCAGAAACACTTTCACACAAAGCAGTTGTTAGGAGCCAATCCCTTGATTTGGGAAACAAATTCTATCTTTTTACTATGTGTAGCTCTTATATTCTTGTATGATTTGATCATACAAATCTGCTGTGCAAGTATGTTAATTTTAAAAGCCCCATTTAGAATAGTTCCAATGCTTTTCTCTTCAGACATCCAACCTTTGAGCTGAAAGTTATCAATGCCAGGGCTGTGTATGTTGATCCTATTGAGAAGAGTGCTTATTGTTTTCTTATCTCGTTTAGGGCTTATCTCGAAGTTGGTCTAACACTTTCCATTGATTTGGTCTCCTTCATTAGTGTTTCCATCAGTGAACTCACCTGAAGGATAGGAGAGGAAATATGAAATATATTTCTACAAAGAGGCACATTTTGGTTTTTCAATTTTTCACCAATAAAAATTAAAATTCAAAGCTCATCACTTCTCCCTCAATTCTCTCCCTCCCCAAGGTGGCCATGAACCTGGTTGTTGAAAATGTCTTTCCTGTTATCATTTTTATAATTTTACCTATATCCATATAAACAACAGGTATTATTTTGCTGTTTTTCACTTTGTAATATATTAAATATATTCCATAATTTGTTTTGCTCAGAATGCATCATTTGAATTTAATTATAAATATATATATATAGTTTATTTTAGCCTCTCTATAATATTTTAGCCTACAAATACTCAATATTTTATCTGTCTATACATTGGCATTATATTTTTCTAATTTTTTGATATTAAAACAATTCAGTCTTTCCCCTTTCCTAGCAAAAGATACATTACATGAAGCCCAGAAGATGCTTAAAACTCATTAATTTAATGTCTGTGCCCCCCATCTAAACACCAAACAAAGTGGCTGTAACTTTTATAATTTGAAGTGTGAGAGCAAAACTATCATCAATTTCTTTTTCCTTCCCCACAAGTTCGTGAATAGAAAACTCATTCTTATAGATCTTAGCAAACTTTACAAGTGTTTTTCTTTCCTTAAACTAAATATTTTTACCTATTCGCTTAAAGGAAACACTTTATGACTTCTTGCTGGGATGATCAAATGGCTGAAAGGACTAACCTTGCACATTAGAAGCACTAAGTAGAGTAACTTGAACATAAACACTGGGATAACACAATGGTAGATCAGAGAGCTGAGACAGCTGCTAAGTGACCAGCAAGTGGGTGGTGTATACAGCATGGATCTGTGGGCCAAGGGCCTAATTCTTGTCCTGGGTGAGACACAGTTAGACAGCACAGGTCTCCTCATTCTATTCAGAATAATGTGCAACTTAAACTTAAAAACTGATAATTTCTACAATTTTTCATTTAAGATTTTCAGACCATGGTTGACCACAGATAATTCAATAGTGGAAAGCAACTCTGTGGACAATGGGAGATCTCTACTGCCGCATTGTTGTGACTTCCTCTAACTTGGTGTTGGGGTCTCTCTGAAGAGTGACAGCATGGGTGTGTAGAGTGTATCACAGGATGTTTCTTTATTCTGAGTGAGCCCGAAGACTAAGTGTCTGACTGACTAGATGCCCCTTCTACAGGAAAGTTGTTCACACTGTCAGGCACCCTTGAGGCTCTTGCCAGGCCCATGTCCAGTTTATGGTTGTGAAGACGGTCATTATTGAGGAGAGCCTGAAACTGGAAAGAAGTTAGCATGAGGTGGGCTGATTGTAAGACACAAACGCAGCAAAATGAAACACCTACAAGGGTTATTATTTATAGATCCCAGAGAAAAAGTGGTGGTACAACTCAAGACAAGTGGAGTGGGGCCAGCCTCCCTGTTCCCCCTGCTCCTGCATCATGTGGTGAACCAAGAAGACAGGAGATGTGGGCCAACTCTTTATGGGCCCAGTGTGTTACCCGGGCAAGTTTCCTTGGGGAGCTCCACTATTTGCTTTATAACCAGCAAGGAAGAAGTCTGTAACAGTATGACTGGTAGGATAGACTATGGCATATTTTCACACTCCATGTGGACTATGAAAGTCAGTGCAGCAAGTCAAGGGGGTCGCATTTGGCTGTCCTGTGAGGGAGTCATCACCAGCAGGTGGTTGAACGAGGCAGATAATTCTTGAGAACATGGGAGGAAACCAAGAACTGGAAACCATCTAGGGTCACCAAGGCTGGCTTGTGATGTGAGAAAGGCAAGCTCATATTCAAAATAGATACAAACCCACATAATATTACACAAATATACTGCATACACATATTTGTGTGTATGTGTGCACAAAATCAGAATTACTGCTGAAGGACATCACTTAAACTCATTAATGCAATCATGAATTTTCATCAAACTACATTTCAGTGGAAAGTGTCCAAGGAATGAAAACATCATCTTGATCTGCAAATTATAGTCAAGATTATAAAAACTAATGACCCAAATCCAATTGTATAAATTAATGTGAATACTAAAATTTTTTTATATCATCTATTTCTGGTCATTTACAGCATGAATCTTCTCTATGGACATCAGTGACTGAGAGCTAGCTTCACTGTAATATTTCCAGACATGTATGCTTGCCTTTCTGTACCTACAGATTTTGTATCTAGAAACTCAAAGAACCTCACATCTAAGATATTAGAAAAAAAAACTGTACTGAACATGAATAGACTTTATTCTCATAATTACTTCCTAAACAATGTAAAACTATTTACATTGTATTGGGTACTGTAAGGCATCTAGACATGATTGAAAGTACATAGGAAGATGTGCCAAGGTTGAATGTAATTATGGTGCCATTTTATATGAATAACTTGAGTATCTACAAATTTTGATGTCTGTGGGGGCCCTTGGACTACTGTGCAGTATGCTCATCCAAGCATATTTCTAATGGAGTTTCTTTTAAAAATATCAAAAGCACTAACTTTCCTTACTAGAGAAGACCTAAAGATCAATGCAGTATTTGTGTGGTTTTTTACCTAAGTGGGTTTTGAATGACCAGAATATAAATTTCTAAAATGAAATGACTTTGAAATGATAAAAACATTTATAGAAATTGGACACCTGAGCCACTTAGAATGCTTTTATTAAAACCAATACAACCATACTTTCAGAAAATAATTTCTATGATTTGCTTTAGCAAAAAATTATAATGTATAAAATATAGTAGTACTTATACAAGTGAAAATTATATATTTTGTGTAAAGCAATTCTCTTTCAGGAGAAGGGAGTGGAAATTTCTCTTTACATACAAGGGCTTTTGTGCATCTTTGCAAATACAAATAAAATGCACCCTCAATCACTCAACTTTGACACCTCAAATGTGCAATTTTTGTTCATGTGCTGCCAAAATGAGCGATTTTGAATTATAATTTCAGTATTAAAAAGCATAGATTTAACCTAGTACCTTTTACATAATGAGTTAATTAGAGGGGTTTTCTCTTTTATCTCACTCCCAAAGGAAAATAACACCTTCCTCTTAAAGCTTTATGGATATTTACCCATTTAAGTCTTAAAGTTATCCTCTATTATCATTATGGCTTCTCTATTTACTGCAATATAATCATAACTAGACCAATTTGCTTTCATCTTTAATTCCTCCATGGGCGTCCCAAAAAGCCTTGCACCCTGAAGTTTCTTATCAGCCCTTGTTGGCTGCCCTAAGATGTTCCTTCTGGCCACAACCTTTTCTTCTATTCTGGCAAACCAAAATCTCTCCTCTCTCAAATTAATTTTTAAAATTCTACCACTAAGTTCATCTGAATGCTTCTTTCCAATAGCTACTTGAAGATACTTCAGTCATAAATTATTAACTTTCCTTATCAGCCAAACAACCCCACGGTCTAAATTTCATATGGATCTAGGTCAAGTGTGTGCTACTAAAACCTCACAGAAAACTCATCATTGCTAAAGGAATGATTATCCAGGCCGCATATTGGGGGCAGGCCCTTTGCTTTCCTTCTACCGCCTCGGTTACTATGATTCATTCTCTACAAATTCATAATGCCCTTAAGGGATGATCAGGGCCAACCACAAAAAGAAAGTTGCTACTAGTTACCAGACTGGAGATACAAAATTAAAATATTTGGTAAAAGCAAGAGATTCAAAGTGTGTTATAAGTGATATTTTTAAGGAGCTCTGACTTTTCCTCTAACTCATCATATAGATAAGTAATAACTACTGAGACAGAATACATATTAGTTGAGTAGCCTAACAAAGTTTGTCCTGCAAACTATTAAAGTACATATGTGCACTCACTCACTCAACAGATATTGCTTTTGTATTAATAATGTACATTTTCCCTACCTTTAGAAGATGATAATTGAGTTGCAAAAGAAAGAAAAGCAGTTTTACAAAACTAAATAATACCTAACCGTGGTATGAAAGATGTTGTAAGAAAAAAAATTATTCAGCAAAGACTGAATAATAATAATATATTAATAATCTGATATTAACATCCATCATTCATTTAGCACCATGTTAAGTTTTACTTATGAGATAGACACTATTCATTTTTTAAATTTTATTAGTACATGTCATGATGATTATATTTGTCTTAGGAAGTAGGTATATGTACTTATCATACCTTGATTCTTTTTATATCCCTTTGCCCTCCCTACTTCACTGTCTCTCTCTCCATCTGTAGATCCCCTTCTCGCTATTTCATTATTTTTTAAATTCATAATTGTGGCATATAAAGGTTACATGCTGTAGGCAGTTGGTACATATACATGATACATCTTACATCTCTTTGCATCCCCTTCCTCTCCTCTCTTCCTCCACCTCAGTTTCTTTGTTCCCTTCCCATTATCATAACCATTTTACAGATTAAGAAACTGAAACCATAAGAATTTTATGGCAGTAGATGCAAGATAAAAAATTCATGTCCAATCTACCTAATCAAGTTTCAAGCTCTTGCCATTATTGTATGGGTATTTTTTGTCTAAATTTTGGACAAGTCTATATCCAAGGTCATTAAAATTTCAGTGTTGGTATGAGAAACATCTATTTTATTTTTCCCCATTGCACTTTAAATTCATTGGGAGTACTGGCCTTTCAGCTGTGTCAGTAAGAAATCTGCTTCTCTTTACATAGGGTTGTGATACCCAGATGATTTATGACATGCTACTAAGATTAAAATCCACGATCTATTTACCTGGTGACTTTGTCTGCAAAAAGGTAAGTAAACACTAATTTCTTTTTTCATAAAATACAACAAGTATGCATTTAATATAATTTCAAAACAAGAAAATAATTCAAGTATTACATAGATATAAACTCAAAAATTCAGATTCCTGTCATAGTTAATCTGAAAGCTACTAAATAGTATCTAAACTGCACATGTATTTGATTCTAAGATTTTTCATATTACTGACTGTATATTTTATGATATTGAAGTGGTATTTTTGTGGGACATGTTATCATTTTAATAATGTAGATCTTTGGTATTTCACACATTGCAAACTATCCCCTTTCTTCCTACCATGATTTTTCTCTGATGAGTGACAAACAGAAAGGAAATCATAATTTCATACTAGAAACAAAATGATCAGAGCCTTGATTTCTCCACTAGAAACTATACTTAAAAGAAGAGGGAGGAAATGGTAGGGTGACAGGACTAAAAATGACCAAGACATGGCACGTGCACGTGCCAATTCTACAAAACAAACATCACCACTATGTCTTGCAAACATATCTCAATAAGAGAAAATTTTAAAACAAAAATATACACAGTCAAGATTCTATATGTAACGCTTTAAATTACAGACAAAGACCTGACATTCTGGCCTTGGCATGGCTTTGACTTGAGCTTAAGTAATTCTGACAGCCACAGCTGTTGTTCTGTGTACCTGAGTACGACAGAGGAGCTTGGAGGACAAGCCTGGGGCAGCGAGCCTATATTCTCAGTCCTGAAGAGGACCTGCACTTTGTTCTTCGATGCCACCTAGTATGAGGAAAGCAGGCTGTGCCCTTTACCTCACAGCTGCTCCCCATTAGGGAAATTTTTATCTTCAGGAACCCAGAGCCCAGCCTGTCCCTGGATGTGTCTCTGTGGGGCACAGCAGTAGAGGGAGGCTGGGGGTCTGGAAGGCTCAGAGCTGAAGGTGATTTCTGAGGTTCCGGTCTCTCTTCTCTTTCTGGGCTCTGGATGGCTCTGTCCACCCAACTGGTGGACAAGCCAAAGCTGCCTCACTGGCCTCTGCCAGAATGATGTGGCCCAGATCTGGAAGACTGTTCACTCTTCCAGGGGTCCTGCTGAGGGCCAAGTCCCCGAACCTGTGAGCCTCGGAAAAGCTTGGGTCATGGTTCCTAAGTGCTGGGAGCGGGGCCAGGGGTGGGGAGAATGACAGCAGGGCTAGCTGAGGTGGCTCCAATGTAAAGGTACCAGTCTTGTCCCCAGAGGCTGTCGGCCAGCTGCCCAGGTTCTGGGAGCAGTCCCTGAGAGGGAGAGGGCTGGAGCAAGGGGGTGCAGGTGGCCTCAGACTTGGCACTTATTTGAGAGCTGTGGGGAATGAGGTAGCTGACAATACTGTTGCTGAAGCTACCCGTGGAGGCCATGATGATGATCTGCACCATGGAAGGCATTTCCCTTTGCCATTAGCACCTAGATCCCGCTGAGGGCATCTTCCCCGCTGGCACCATCCTCTGAGTCCTCACAGTTTTAGGGCCTCAGTCTACAGCTGGGTAGATCTAAGGCACAGAAGGGATGGTAAGAGGGTATGGCAGAGGAAAGCTGCTAAATCCACGGCATCCAGAAAGAGAAGGGAGGAGCCAGGGACAAGAACACACTCTTCCATACATACTATTTTCAGATGTGCAACTAAAAAAATTTGAAGAATTCAGATATAGGTCAAGAGCATATTTGAAACAAAATTTGGCCACAATGAATTCCACAGAATAGAAATAATTATGTATAGAGTTCTGTAAAATAATGTACTCTTGGAATTCAAATTGGAACAAGACAATTCAGATTTTATTACATATATTATAAAAGTATAGGAAGCCTGGCTGGGTGTGGTGGCTCACACCTGCAATTCCAGCACTTGGGAGGCAGAGGCAGGAGGATTGCTGAGTTCGAGGCTTGCCTGGGCTACATAGTGAGCTCAGGGCCAGCAAGAACTACAAAGCGAGACCCTGTCTCAAAAAAAAAAAAATACATACATATATATATGAAGCCTGAAAATCTGCTATGTAGAAATGTAAACTACCAATCAAGCACCACACCATATTAATTCTGAATATTTAAAATGGAGAAACATTATAGGAATGACAAGTCCTTCTGCTCATTTTGTGTCTGTGATAAACTAAGTTAGCTCCAGTTACTACTCACCCAGTTAGTAGTCAACTGCTTTCACAATTTACTGTGTATGTATTATAGAAAAGTAGCATAGGTTCATTATTTTTAAGAAAAAAAAACACAAAGACAAAAATTCTGTCACCCAAAAATAATCACTGTGCATATATTTTGGATGATTTTCTCATGCAAGTTGAAGAATAGATAAGCTTCTTTAATGAAATGAGTCTCATACTGTACATATTGATGTAATAATATATTATATGAACATTTTCCCTAGTGTTTAGTCATCTACAACCTGATTCTTTGAAGCCACAAAATACTGCAATCTATGGACATGTAATTAATTTCCACATGTTAATGTAAACAATTCTAAAGTGAGTGTCCCCCTGGATAAATAATTTTGCACATGTCTAATCACTAACTTTAGAGAGGAATGAAAAATAATAATCTTAGGTATTATACCTTGAGAGACTAGCTAAATAATGAAGTAAGCAAAATAAATCATGTGTATATATAATGTACCAATAAATTAAATTTAAAAAATAAAAGACAAGGGCTGAAGATATAGCTCAGTAGCACCATGCCTGCCTGGCAAGTACAATGTCTTGAATTTGATCTTTATACCAAAAATAAGTTTTTAAAATTTTTCTAAATGACAGCTCACAAAATGGGAGAAGATCCAAGACCTTAGAGAGTTCACAAACAAGGGAGGATGAGAAACACTTTATTTTATTCTAAAATACTGTGTTTAGTACTACAGTGGCAGTAAGTATGATCTGTCATAGGACATAAGAAAGGGGGCTGGTCCTTCTACCTCCTGGCAAGATTTCCTAAAATGTTCACACTGAGTGCTGGAAAATGAATTGGAATGAACTAAAAAAAAAAAAAAAAAAAAAAAAAAAAAAAAAAAAAAAAAAAAAAAAAAAAAAAAAAAAAAAAAAAAAAAAAAAAAAAAAAAAAAAAAAAAAAAAAAAAAAAAAAAAAAAAAAGGTTCTCAGGAAAAAATAAGCATGAGCTAAAACAGGGAGGAAGAACTGGAGTCTGCAGGGTCGTACAGAGGACAATATGACAAATGGTACAACTTTAGAATTATTAATGGAACTCAAGTATCTTCAGTGCTATACGACAGGCAATGTTCTGAGTCCTGAGAGGGAAAAAGATGGCTCAGTTCTCTGGGACCTCACAGTTCAGCCCTGTGATATTCAAATCACACTGTATGTCAGAATCACCTGCATGTAGGAGTCTGGGCTCCACACCTAAGTATGCAACAGGCCTGAATGGAGTCTACATAATGGCATTTTTAAAAGTTTCCTTATGATTCTAAGATCCAGCCAAAGTTGAAGAGAAAAGCAATAAATCAATGGAATTAAATAAATACGTAACTCCAAAATGTGTGACATTATATGAGGAAAAAAGTAAAAATTCCCAGCAAAGTATGTAGTGACTATGGGACTTTATGCAATTTAGATTAGAGGTTGGTAGAGAGGGAAATTGTCAGGCATGACCTTTGTAAAATCTAAAGGAAAACATTTCTTCAGTAAAAAGAAAAAGGTAGACATGAAAGTTTTTTTGACAAAGAGCTGGAGCCTGAGCCAACAGCCAAAGCAGAAGTTGGTATACCCAGGAATGAAAGTAAATGAGTCACATGGCTGGTGGGGAAAGAGAGTCACACAGAATATGATGTCCTTCAAGGTGTCAGCTGGGAATTCCATGTCACAGGTGGAACTCAGTTTTAGGAGAGATAATGAAGCCGGAAGTAAATTTGGGGAACTGGAATACAACGGAAGCTTAGTTCAAAGGTCAAGGCTGTAACTCTGAAGATTGCTGAGGCCAACAAAGAAGAATCAGACACCAACTGAGAAGCAGATATTAGATATAAAAAGTAAGCAGATTGCTGAAATGAATCATTTTCTGTAAAATAGGAAATACAAACCTCAGTGCAGAGTAAAGCCCCCTTTGGTGTACTGGAACAACATGGCCTAGTGCACAAAAATGGTTTTGCAAATTGTTCCACTCACAGCAGGGACTGAAAATTGAGATAACTCCTAGAAATGTCAGCACTTGTGCCCCTAAGCTGTGCAAATTTGCTTAACAAAGCGTGAAATGCAGAGTGGAGATGCCGCTTCTCATTTCTAATTTTCATACACCACATTCATCAAGTAATAATAAAAAACGATCAGTGAACACAAAGGAAGGATGGAGAGGAAGACGGGCAAGAACAGCAATGATAAGACATATTTATTCATTTGTATTTTCAGTTTTAAGAGATTTACAATATAAGATATATGGACAGAGAAAAAAGGCTGCTACTTCACCAAATTTAAACAGCTGAATTCAGCCTGGTTTTTACTCATCATTTCCACAAAAGGCTATAGGAAAAGGAAGCAGGGAAATATGTTCAGTTTGAACTGACCTAAATAATTCAAGAAAGATGGAGTTGGGGCCTGAGTTCGCTGAATGGCCTAATCCTCAAAGTAATTTTAAACTTGCTACATGGATAGTTTGGACTGTATCAAGGTTATCTGGGAACTTTCCCAGAATGGTGCGGGGCAGTGTAGAAATCATGCAGAGATCTTTTTAAAGCATGAACTTCTGGGACCTTATTCTCAGAAATTCCAATCCAGTACTTCTACAGTGGAGCCTGAGGTTTTGCACCTCTAAACAGTTTCTTGAGAGGTAGTGATGATGCAGGGACCACGGTGGGAGCAGTGTTGCTCTCCGTAATGGAGTTCTCTAGAATGTCACGAGGGTCCCATCAGCCTTTGAAGTAGCCTCCTACACAGGGACCCTGAAATCTGTGGCCTTCACTCTCTCTCTCTCTCAGGGTTACCTCACTCTGCACGAAGCTAATGCATTTCTACATTTTCTCCAAATGAGTACATACACCAACCACAAGAACCTGTTTGATCTTATTTTGCACATGCTGTCAGCTCTTTTTCTCAGAGTACTGTCTACTTCATTGGAATGCTAATTACACTTGCAGGAAAGGCTTAAATTAGCCTAGAAATACGCAAGAAACAGTAGAAGTTTTGGTTCATCGAGCATGCCAAATCTCCTTGGAAAATTATTGAAATGATCATTAAGAAATAATTAAAAGTGCTGAACTATATTTAAGTACCCATTATGCACTTCTACCTCCAGTCAGTTGTAGCAACTACCTTTGAAAAATCATTCCAGTTCCTTGAGAATTACTTCATGCAAAAAATCGAGAATGTGACCCTCTCCTAATCATTACATCCTGGAGTATCTCTTAGAAAACTAATTTTCAGATACTTTGCTCTTCAAAATCATTTATAGCTATTTTACTAGTTTTTTGGTTTTTTTGTTTTTTTTTTTTTTTTTTTTGCTTTTTTTGAGACAGGGTCTCACTTTGTAGTTCAGGCTGGCCCTGAGCTCACTATGGTGCCCAGGCAAGCCGCCGCGAACTCAGCAATCCTCCTTTCCCTGCCTCCCGAGTGCTGGGATTACAGGCGTGAGCCACCACGTCCGGCATTGTGGTATGCGGTGTTGATTGTTGGTGGGCGTGTCTCCACGCCCAGCATTATATGTGGTTATTGGGGATCGAACTCAGGACCTTGCGCTTGCGAGGCCGGCGCCGGAACCACTGAGCTAACCCTCCGGCCCATATTTTACTAGTTTTTAAGATGTTGGTCTTGATGTCAAGTTCATCATTAGATATAGTCTATCTGTATGTATTCTAGTGTCAGATGATATAGGTGTTGCCTTTTTCAGGACTGTTACCTGCTAGTCTTTGTAACTCTGTTCAAGATACTTAACTTCTTAAGCTCCTATTACCAATTTTTTTTGCATTATTCAGTAAACTTTATTGGTACATTATATACACAGCTCAGAATCACAAACATTGGGGAATTTGTATCAATATGTGACACAGGTCAATTCTCATTTTTACACACATCCCTGCCCACCCCTATTACCAATTTTTAAATAACTATGCCTTCCATATTTGACTTCGCTGGAATTTTTGAAAGAATCAAATGAGTTTATGTCTATGCAGTCTTTTCAACAGTATAGTAGCATGTTCTGATATAACAAACATGGAAGTTAAAATAAGGTGCTGTGCAAATATTTGATTATTAAAATGTCATACAATATATTATTAGTAATAGTATCATATAAATATAATAAAATCAAGCTAATTTCTCTTTGATCTGTACATAAGTATAAATATATAAATATTTTGGCAATATACAATTTAAAAATACTTCTATTACTGTTAGGAGATCTGGGTTCTAGACATTTTCTGTTTAAATACCACATCATAGAATGCTGGCTACTTATCTAAGTCAATCCATGCCTTTTTCTTTCTGTAAAATGGAAAGAACAGTTCTTACTCTACCTTCCTCATGAGCATTACAGGGTGATCAAATAAGTATTTCAATTTCCCAGATGTTATTTAAGAGATAGAATCAGATAACTGTAAGCTCAACTTGACAGTTATAATGTACTTGATGTACAGGGACATAACTCTAAGAATCAAAAGACTTCAAAATTTCCCAGAGTCAGTTAAGTAGTATTTTCCTTATTCATAAATGAGTTCCTAATATTTATCAAGCCTGGGGTTAACATATAAATTTGGAAATTAAATCCAACACATGAAACTTGGAGGACACATTTAGGCCACAGCAACTGACCAGAGTGATCAAGGCTATTTATTTTGATATGTGGGGACTATTATTTTAAAGGTTTACCTAGTATTATATAAACTTATATATTCATAATTTAACAACCTTTTATCATGTGAACATCACTGAGGTCTTTGCAAGGCCTATTTACTTTTTGTGAAAATTGGAATGAGAAGATGTATCCAATTACACCTTGGAATTATAATCCCACGATTACCTACAAGTTTGGTAGTTTGCTACAAAGACTCACATGACTTAACACAAAGTTATATATACCTTAAGGTTCATTTAAGCAAAGGAGACAGGAACAATGACAAAAAGATGTACATGAGCAGATTAGAGAAATCAGGCACAAGGGTCCTAGGTCTTATTACTGTGAGAATCACACTTTTTTCTCCAGTGGGCCAGAGAGTCATGAGAAAAAGATCTGAGTCCTGGGTCCAGGCTCTTAATGGGGCAGTCTCATAGTTACTTGAGGAGTCATGGCTCACATTTCAAGCTAGTAGAAGGTGGACATCAGAGGTCATTGGTGACTCACGCCCACCAGCCATCAATACCACATACCACAGTGCCAGGAGTGGTGGCTCACACCTGCAATCCCAGCACTCGGGAGGCAGAGGCAAGAGGATTGCTGAGTTTGAGGCTTGCCTGGGCTACATAGTGAGCTCAGGACCAGCCTGAACTACAAAGTGAGACCCTGTCTCAAAAAAAAAACAACAACAACAACAAAAAAAACAAGCACATTCTTGAAAGTACAGTAGTTCCAAAGCCAAAGCCAGACTCAACCATATATACAATCAATTACTTCCTCTGTTCCTGGCCATACCTAGAGCAACACGTCAAATGAAGTGTCTCCACATGTCCAGTGAGAGCTTATCTTTTCACATGATATGTCCAATCTGTGTCTGTAACCCCTTTAGGTCTTAAAATAAGTACTTTTACAATGATGTTCCTCACTTCCTTCATTTGCATTTACTTTCTAGAAGAGTTTGTCCTTCTTAATTTGGGAACTAATTTTTAAGAATAAAGTGACTTTTCTCTTTATATTTGGCACACAGGGAGAAATTGGTAAAGAAATGTATATCATCAAGCAGGGAGAAATTCAAGTTCTTGGAGGCACTGATGGTGCTCAAGTCCTGGTTACTCTGAAAGCTGGGGCAGTGTTTGGAGAAATCAGGTACTGGAAGGATATCTCATAAATAATGAAGTCTACCACTTGTCATAAATAGGCAGTCTTAGCCTATAAAATAAGTAAGTTCTTACCCGACATTATCCAAGGTTTGATTGTTCTGAGTATTGGTAAAATAAAGATTTAACATTTCTGTCGACCTTTACCTATTCCCTCTTTCAAAAGACCTGAAGAGCCAGGCGTGGTGGCTCATGCCTGTCATCCCAGCACTCGGGAGGCAGAGACAGGAGGATTGCTGAGTTTGAGGCTTGCCTGGGCTACTTAGTGAGCTCAGGGCCAGCCTGAACTACAAAGCGAGACCCTGTCTCAAAAAACAAACAAACAAACAAAAACAAAACAAAACAAAAAAAAGACCTGAAAGGAAACATTTGGAAATTCAGCTATTTAGTTGCAGGACCAAGGTCAGTGTCCAGCATAAAGCACCTATTTAATATGTGTTGAATGAATGAATGTTGAAAGAAAAGGCTGGGAGAGTTTGGTTTTTGTTAGATTTTTGTAAAACTTGAATGCCAAGCTAACAAGGGGATTTTAAGTGCATTTTAGAAATGTGATCACAGCTGTGTGACTAAACTGCCTGAGTCTAAATCTTGATAGGAAAATCCAGGTCGGGCTGAGCCAACTGCACCACATGCCAGTCTCTTAGGTCCCGAGAGAGCCCTTGGCCCTCAGTAGACTACGTTCATACCAAAGCAACCACTGAGCTAAGGAGGGCACTCCACGGCTGTAGACTGCCCGGTCCCCCCCAACCTTGGGCCCCTCCTCTGACAACCACAGACCAATCCCCAGTAGCCACCGCAAACGCCTCCCACCGCTTGTGCTATATAATGCCCTACACTGCATTCATTAAACGGAACGGTTCCAGACCCTCCCCAGAGTCTGGTGTGGGTGTGTGACTACACCTCACCCTCCCATATGCAGCCCCGCGATGACAACAACTGGCGCCCAAACGTGGGGCCCTGGGTAATCCTTCTCCTTGCCTCTGGGGTGAGTTCCCCCACTTTCGTGGGGAATTCCTCCTCCCCACGGCGCTGTTTCCTCTTGGGTGAGTGCCCCCACCTTCATGGGGAATTCCTCATTCTCCCCTGCGCTTAGCAGGCCGCGTCCCTCCCTATGGTTCAGCAGGCCGCGTCTCGCCCTGGGGATTGGCAGGCCGGTTCTTTAACATGTCAAACCCCCTTTTACCTTCTTTCCACTGACTTCACCTCTCCACGTATGGGAAATATCTTCTACTCCTCTGCACAATCCCAGGATGGTGCCTGTGCCCCTTCTCTTCAGGCCAATGCAAAGACGTGACCCCAAGATGGTGCTGACACCTCTTCCGGCCCACACACAGGCCCCTCCTTCCGCTCCACCCCTTAAACTGCCCCACCTGCGCTGTTTCCAACCCTCATCCCCAGCTGCCAGATGCGATAGCAAAGGCAATGTCCGGTGCCGTGAGGCTGTGGCTCCCGCTGTTGCCGCCACTGCTCAGCAAAGCCCCTCTGGGGCTCCACATCCCACAGGATGCCTACTGCGAGCGGTAGTACTTGGACTAGCCAGCTGGGATCCCGCTGCTCTACATGCCCACCCTGCAAGACACACCCAGAGAGGTGCCCAGTTTCTACCTGGGCCAGCACCTCCATGGTGTCTATCACAAGCCACTTCACAAGAACAACTGGATCCACATGGAGGACGCTGGCCTTCTCTACCTCAACCCAAGCCTGGACCATGACTGCTGGGAGCAGCTCAGCCTGTGGAATGGTGGCTTCCTACAAAAGATGTCAGTCCTTACACTGCCACCCAATCCACCAGTCAGCCAAATGAGGAGGCTCTCGTTTCAGGAACAGCCCAAAAAAGTTGATGCCAGCCAGCACCATGATGCCCTAATAAGACCATCTGGAGAGATATAAAGAACCTCCATTACCAAGATTATGCTTTGGCTCCTCCAGGCACCTCACACCCCATATTAGGGCCAATGCTTGTGGGCCTCCTGTGTGCTATGCTCACCACCAACTCCCAGGCCACGGTCACATTTATATGAGGCCTAGTTCCCAACCACCTCTTCTAATTACAATCTACTGGAATTCCTCCTGTTCTCGCCCTTTTGGCAATGCATCCACCCCAAGTCTCCCATTGATACCACATGGAATACTTCTGTCTCTCCTTCCTCTGTCTGCTTTTCTACTTCACCTCCAACTGACTCTTCCTCTGCCCTAGTGACCTAAAGACCGACACCATTGGCCCATCTTCCCTACTCTTGGGGCTAATGCTTCCCTCTCTGGAGTCTCTGGGACCACCTCCTACTTGTGCAGTGACTTGTGCTATGTGTCCTATACCCCCAACTCAACAATTTTGTCTTTCAGCACCTGTGTGCCCCACCCCTTACCAAAGACTGGTTTGGCAGCAAACCCCTGTTTAACCTTATGCTTCACCCACACAGAAAACGTGTCCTTAGTTACCACAGTCTCTGCAGCCACCACTGTTTCAATCACCTTGCACAACCAGATCATCACTACTGCCACTAATAATCAACTTGCTCAAAATACTACACATGTCCTTGGACAAGCTTCACCTCTCTTCCATAATACCTGTGCTGCCACTGTCAACTAACAGTCCTAAATGGACTTAGTCCTTTGTTGTGGTTAGCTTTAATAATGTCTGGGGCTCCATTTGGGAGGGCTCCACGTTGGGCTTGTCCAAGTTAAATGCATGGACTCATGGGCTAATTTTAGGGTCACCCTATCTGACCAAACCCATAAAAATGTCATATGGTTGGCAGAGACTATTGGGTCTAAACAGAGGGGAAGAAATGATGGTGAAATCCACTGAGCTAACTGCACCACATGCCAGTCTCTTAGGTCCTGAGAGAGCCCTTGGCCATCAGTAGACTAAATTGAGACCAAAGTGAGCATTGAGCTAAGGAAGGCATGCCATGGCCAGAGATGGCCTGGTCCTCCTCAATGTGGGGCCCCTCCTCTGACAACCATAGACCAATCCCCAACAGCCACTGCAAGCCCCTCCTACCGCTTGTGCTATATAACACCCTACACTGCATTCATTAAATGGAAGCCATCCAGAAACCTCCCTAGAGTCTGGTGTGTGTGTGTGTGACTGTGCCTCATCCTCCCATGTGCAGCTCCGTGACAACAAAATCTCACTTCACTGCTTCCAAATTTTGTTCTTCTGTTTCTTTATCTGTTTGTTCCCTCATTTTCATTAGAATGATAACTTTATACATCTTTGAGGGGTGGATAGGGTGGAGTGTCGATTTAAATGGCTTTATAATCCATCCTGAGGAATCTGTGGAGCATGTTTCTGGTGTGTCTGGGTGGGTTATAAAGGCATGGCCTTGGGTTTTATGTCTGATCATTGGCACCTTCCTCTTTGGCACTGTTGTCCTGTTCTTCTTCTTGTCTGAGCAACTTTGTTATACCCAGCATTTCCACATGATGTTTCTTGCTTGGGATGAATAACCCAAAACCATGAGCCAAATTAAACGTCTCCTCTTCAAGTTCTGGGCATTGTGTACTGTGTCCCAGCAATGAGAAATCTTACACTCAAAATCGGTACCAGAGAAGTGGGGTCACGAGGGTCTGACTGTACGTAACCATGAGGTTTAGAAGTCATTTAAAACTGGCTAGGGGGAGGAGTTTAAAAAGATTCAGAGAGATATAGGTTAGAAAAGTCCTAGAATCAGTAAACATGGCTTAACAAGTCACTGTGGTTGGAACTCAGAAGACCAGAATGTTGATGGTACTGTAAACAGTAAGATCAGGCTGTGGAGGTTTTAGTTGGGAAAAACTAATCTATAGGCAGTTGTACTAAAGGTTGTGTGTATTACACTGTGGCAGAAAATATGTCTATATTTTGCCTATGTCCTAAGAATGCAGGAGACTTACCTTAAAGAAAATGCATTAATTAATCTGGCAGAGGAAATTCCCACCCAGATTTCAAAGAGAGGTCTGAGAAGTCAGGCAAAGAGTCCTGAGAGGGTAGAATATGAAGCCAAAGATACAGTCGAGACCCAGGAAGTGAGAGATTCCAAGAATATGGAATGCCTGCTGAGGAAAGCTGCAACCTAAAATAGAATTGGCCTGAAACAAAGGCCGTGTAAGCTGCAACCAGTAATGCCAAAGAGCTGGATCTGCATACATCCTATGAAACTCACATTTTATCCTCATGTGTCCTAGATGTCAGATATGGAGCCACAGGACTCAATGTTTGCCCCTCTGTGTTTAAGCTTTGCTTTGATCTGATTCTTTTTTCTCTTTCTATTTCTTCATTTTGAAACAGGAACATTTACTCTATGCCACTGTATCTTAGGATTGTTGAAATTGTTTTTGATATTTAAGAAGTTCACACCTAAGAGTTCAGTTTGAGTCTCAGAAGAGGCTTTCATTTTGATTTTTGAAAAAATCCTGCAACTCTTGAGACTTCATGAACTGCTACATTTCTGGTTGTATTCAGGATAGTTTTATTGTGTAGAATCATGATCTTGTCTTTGGTAATTAAGTATGATTTAAGATGTGTTTCGGTAGCAGGTTGACAAGGGGTGAATGAAGTAGTTAGGACAGAGTACTACTTTGATTGGCAGTGGGATCCACCCAGAGTATTAATGGAGGATACTCCTAGGAGTTCTATGTGGCTCATGGAGCTATGGCCTTGGTTGTAAGTCTGGTCGCTTACTCTTTTCTCTCTGGTACTGTTTCCCTACTCTGCTTCCCTCCTCCAAACTGACCATGTTTGCTCTGCAATGTTCGTCTGTCAGGACATTTCTGCCTGGAGGCCATAGACTGCATATCCCTAAATTGTTAGTCCAATTAAACTATTCTCCTTTAAATTATAGCTATTTGGTATTGTATTTCCATGGTGGAAATCTGACTAATATCGTTGGCTATTGAATTAATTCACTAGAAGCACTTAGACCTTTTACAGCTCAATAGTTACTATTTTTTCTATGAGCGAGGAGAACAAGTAATCCCCAAGAGCAAGAATGTAGAAAGTAAATTTAAGTATTTTACAAGTTAAACCCTCCCATTCCCAGTTCTACATTTAAAGTAGTCATTATTCATCAAAAATATGTCTTTGTATATCTGGTATATGCCAGATTATAAAATATTGCTCTAAACAATGAAAATATATATAAAAACAGTAAACAAAAATATTGTCCCTTGCAAATATTATGGTCTAGAGAAGGAAACTGAAAATAAATAGTTGAACAAATTATTAGGCAAGAAAAATTTTCATGATAACTGCTGTGAATGCAAAAACTTATTAGAAAATGACAGAGGATGGACCTTTAGATATGCTAGTCAGGGATGACCTCTTTGAACACATGATATTTGACCTAAGGCTTGAAAGAGGAGAGGAGCCACTCAGAAATGGGGAAGAGCCTCTCAAAGGATAAAGCAGCAGTGGCCTAGATGTAAAACTAGCTTGTCCAGTCAAGGGACAGAAAAGTCAGTAGGGTGAAGTACAGTGAGTGAGAGTGCCGGAGAAGTGAGCAAGGGTCAAACTGTACAAGGTCTTTTGGGTCATGATAAGAAGGGTGTTTTATGGTAAATACAAGGGGATGCACTACAGGGTTTTAAGCAAAAGAACGACAGAATATAAATTATAATAGCTCTATGAAAAAGAGAAATAAAAAGCAAAAATGAAATAAAGGAACCAAAGTATAGTGACCCAAATAAATGATGATTGAGAAAATTGCTGTTCTACACTGTCAAGTATTTTGCCTGATATAGTACAGGTTGCAATTTGTTGGGACAACACTCAAATTAGAGTCTCATGAGTCAGGGTCTCTGGATCTTTCTACCACACCACAAAAGAAAGGCATTTGCCAAATCCCTGATGTCATATCTGATAGAAAGTTATCTTTGAATTCTTGAAACACGAGTGATTTCAGATGACTTCATATTAGCATAATTCAGAGTTTCCTTAGAATGTCAAAGCATGTTATTTTTCTGATGATTATACACTTTCTCTTTTAAGTTCTCCTCTGATTTGGGGACTGGGGTAGTATTCCTGTGAGAGGTCTGCTCTGGAGCAGTGATGGAATCACCTCTCAGGATGCCAAAGACATGAGTTACTTGCCTATTTTCTATTATTTCCTTACTGGAGTCCTTGCAAAGGCAATTTAATATTTTTTGACTTCATAATCATTGTTATCTTCAAGGTCATAAAACATGTGATGGTTTAATCTAAAACACTGCAGAAATTAATTATCTGACATCTCGCCGCCATTGACTATTTCCTAAAGATTAAGCTTTATAAATACAAGTATATTAATTGTTGATATTATCACCACAGAGGAAATACCTAGGAGTAAAATCCAAGTGCTGTTTAGTTGCAACTCAAATAATCCTAGATTCCTGACAGCAGTTTTTCAGATAATTCTTTTCTTACCAATTTGGTAGCTAAAGCCAAATTAAAACCAGCCGACTGGACATGCTCTAAACTGATTGATTCAAGTGAAGGGTAGTTTTTGCCTTGATTCTCTTCCTGGTTTTGCCTGAGTGGAAACGAGATGAATCATCCTGGTCCAGATACCCACAGGCTTCTCAGGACCACAGCCGCCTCTGCCCCTGGAGTTCTACTCATTTATTCCAGGTGGAAGCATGTCTGCCAACATCCAGCACTGGGAAAATCTAGTGATTGTGTTTACTACTCAGAAATGCTGTGACCTTTGTGAAAATGAGCTAAGTTTAGCACTGTCATGTAACTTTTTTAAAGAGGGAAAAAATAAGAAAGAAAAGAATTGAAGGTTTTCAAACACATTACATATTAATCCAAAAGAGCAAAACCCTGACTAAAATACAGTTTTAGAGCCTGTCATGGAAAAAAACCCAGTCCACATTTTTGGGGGAGATGAGGGAATTATTTTTGAGAGAAGGCCTTGCTATGTAGTTCAGGGTGGCTTGGAACTCACTGTGTAGCTGACCTCAAACCCTTAGTGATCCTCCTGCCTCATCATCTGCAGCACATTTCCAATGAACATCTGAAGATTACAAACACCCCATGCTTAAAGAAAAAGCCCAGGGTTTCCTGAGGGATGGCTTCAGGATGCCTCTGACTCCATCATTCTTAACACATACATTTAGGGTCAAGTCTTATTCACTGAGTATTTTCAACCCCCTCTTATCTCTCTCTCTACATCTTGTAAGGAACTCAATTTTCTTGAAATGTGTCTTAATTTCTGCTTTGGTATTGCTATTATGTTTCCAGTAGGATTTCTTGCTGACCTTATCTTACTCTGGAATGTTTTCCCCCTCTCTTTGAATCCATCTCTAAGCCCCCCAATAAATAATAGTTCCGTGTTTTACACCTTCAGAGTATTTAATTCAGACCTTTATTATAGTAATTACTATTGATTTATACTTAATTGGTTCAAATGGGCTTTTCAACAGACTGAACTATTAAAGTATAAGAACTGGTAGTTACCCACTTTTATATTACTAGCAACTATATGAAAATTATATAGTCCATGGTGATTCTCTATATCCTGCCTCTGTAAATCAGCTATTCAGCAATTTTTTGATACAAGGTCTCACTGTGTATTTCAGACTGGGCTCAAATTTGCAGTGATCCTCTAGCCTCAGCCATGTAAGTGCTGGGATTACAGGCTTGCACCATCATGTCTGGCTCAGGAATTATTAATTAATTAAGTAGTTAACTGTGATTTGATGAAAACAAAGAAAATCGTGTTCCAACCCCTCACAGCTAACAGTGAGAGGCCGAGGAGGAGGCCATACAATCCCTGCTTTGCTGGACACACTGCTAGCCCTGAGATTGCAAAGATGCACAAGGAACATTGGCTCGTGACCTCACAAACAAGTGAGATAAGTAAATGAAAGGTGTCAATCCAGGTGATTGTATCCCCTGATGAAAGCATTGCACACATAGGATCAGTGAGCCTCTGAGATGTGGCATTATTGGAGATTATTCTGTGTGTGCAACAGCTTTCTGTCACCACAACAAATACCTGGGACAACCAGTTTATGAAGAGCAGTTAGTTTGGGCGCATAGTTTCAGAGGTCCCACACACTTTCAGTTGGACCCGTTACTACTGGGCAGTTTAAAGCAGGAGTGTCTCCCCAAGCCAAAACCATTCATCTCTTGGCAAAGGATAAAAAGAGAGAAAAAGGAAAGTCTAGAATCCTGCAGTCCTCCCCAGTGACCCTGGAACCCCACTAAGCCACTCTTTTTAACCACCAGTGGTGCTAAACTATAGGGACTTAAGAGCCAAAGCAGAATTTGGAAACCGAAAACAGACATTTTATTGCTCCCTCAAATGATATATGCAAACAACAGTGTGTCATAAATGAGTTCTCAAAGCCCCTACTGTGAGGTACATTAAAGATTATTCCCATATAATGCCTATAGTGGGGTGAGGGGTGGTCCCCTCAACAATATGCCCATATCCTAACCCATAAAACATGTAAATATGATCTTATTTAGAAAAAATAGTCTTTATAGGTATCATTAGGATAAGGATCTTAAGCCAATCACAGCAGTGCATGATTGCAATCCCAGCACTCCTAAAACTGAAACAGGAGGATTGTAAATTCCAGGCTAGCCTGGACTATATAGATAATGAGTTCAAGGCCAGCCTGAACTACATAAAGAGATCCTGCTTCAAAAACAAAACAAATTTTAAAAAAAAAAATCTCAAAATGAGGCAATCTTGGTTTATCTGAATGGGTCTCAAATTCAGTAATAAGTGTCCACATACAAGAAGAAAGAGCCAGGCATAGTTTAAGGAAGGAACTGAGCTTCTCAAGCTGCAGGCAAGGAATTCCTGGAGCCACCACAAGCTGGTAGATGCCAGAAAGATTTTCCACTAGAGTCATGACAGGGAGAGCAGCTCTGCTGAAACATTGATTTTTTTTTTTTTTTTTTTTGAGACAGGGTTTCTCTTTGTAGTTCAGGCTGGCCCTGAGCTCACTATGTAGCCCAGGCAAACTGGAACTCAGCAATCCTCCTGTCTCTGCCTCCAGAGTGCTGGGATGACAGGCGTGAGCCACCACGCCCCGCACTGTGGTATGTGGTTTTGATTGCTGGTGGGCGTAAATCACCACGCCCAGCATTGTCTGAGGTTATCGGGAACGAACTCAGGACTTTGCCCTTGCGAGGCAGGCGCTGGAACCACTGAGCTAAGTCTTCGGCCGGACACATTGATCTTAAATTAATGGGATCCAGAATTTAAATGTTTGCTGAGGAGAGGATAAAGTGGTCATGCTTGACATCTCCCTATAATTCACCACCCATAGCCAGTCCACCTCCAAGACCTGCTGATTTCACCTCCTGAACAGCATCTCAGATAATCAGCATCTTACTTTCTCCACTATCACCACCCAAACCACCTCCACCTCTCACTGGATCTCTGCAGCGACCTACTTCAAGTCACCCCCTCTATGTACCACGTACTTCATAATCTAGCTTCTGCTCTGCAGCCAGTGACCTTCCAGAATCACAGACCTGGTCATGTCCTATTGCCTACAGTTATTCAATGCTTTCATGTCTTTCTTAGGAATAAGTAAAAATTTCTTATTCTGACCTCCACAATCTTGCAGACTTTAATCTTGCCTATTTCTCTACTTCAAATCACAACTTTCCAGCTCTGTGAATGCACCATACTCCCTCCAGCCACAGGAAGCCTTCTGCACCTGTGGTTACTTTTGTCTGGTTGCTATCTCACCCTCTTGACCTAGAGCTCAGCTTCTCTCAGGCTTTCTGAATCCCCCACTATCGGGCCCTGCCAGATCTCCTTGCTTTATGTTCTTCTCCAACTATTCCCTCTTTCCAGAGCACTTATCTTTGTAGCTGCCGTCATTGGTGCATTTCCTTTTCAATGTACTTTTATCCTTTCTAAAGGGGAGTGTCTGGACTGAATGTACTAATTGGGATCTATGTACCTGGATGTCCTATGAGGAGCTGGAAGGGCTGGAAACCAGCTCCCCCTCTACATACCGCTTATCACTTTTCAAGTTAGGGCATTCTTCCTGCCATGATCTATGCCCACAGGACTGGATGTACCCAGAGAGGTCACGTTTTTGTAACTTGCACAAAGACCTTGCAGAGATCTTGGTAGGTACCGTGTGTCCTGTTCTCCTTCCCTCAACCCTAGGACAGTACTTGACCCACTTAAGTGCCTAATAAATAGTTTTTTAATAGACAAATGTATGTAATTATCTTTCTATCTTTGTGAATACACAGTTATTTTGGTCATGAATATGTGTAATCAGCCTTGTATCCTTTTGTCAGTTTATACTATTAAGAATGGTGTTGCTGTACTTATCCTTGTAAGCTTACTTTGTTTTCTTTTAAGGTTTTTTAAAGGTTAATTCCAAGAAGTGAAATAAGTAGGTCAAAATACAGAAACTTTTATAACTCTTTTAATATATGAGACTAATGCCCACAGAAATTGAAACAATTTACAATGCAACCAGGAATATATAACTATTTTTCCTCAGCAATGGTTTTTTCATTTTAATAGGTTGTTTTAATTTTCATTTATCTAAATAGTGCCTGGAAAATAATAGATCCTCGATAAATATTTGCTAAGTGAATTAATGTCCTATGGGACTATTTATTTTGATAAATATGGTCATTTGCCTTCTAGATTTTTTTTCATCCATCATTTTTCATCATATATAACAAGTTGCTGGATATAATTTAAGTTGTGATATATTCTTACAGGCTTTAGGCATCTAGATTTCATTCAGTGTTTAAGTTCTATCTTTCTGTCAGTTATGTTGGTCAAATTACCCCTTTTGAGGGTTTTGTGTTTATTTTTATATCATTGTGAAAAGGTCAAACACTTCAAGGACTAATTTTAAATCTCCTTTTCTTTTCAAACCATTTTCATCTACTTTTCCTGAAAAGTCAGTTTTTAAAAATAAAGGTACCAGGAAGACATCTAGATCTTTAGATTATTTTAATTCCATGTTCTTACTTGTACTCAGAATAATCCTTACTATCTTTTTCTTTCCTTCCCTAAGAGGTTGAGACAGTAGGTATATGTATGAACAGAGGTAAGAAAACTTGCTTAAACTGAAGGGAAAGAAGGTTTATCATTTCCATTCTTTTCCTGTTTGAAGGCTATAAATGATACCTGTAAATATAAATGTAAATATACATTTACATTTCACTATGTTCTCTAGAATATATTCTCTTTGGTTGTACAGTGCCTTTTGGATTGGAACAACTTCACTGGAATCTCACAACAGTCCTGTGATCAAATACATGATCCGTAGTACCACTTCTTAGATATCTCTTTAAATACTCTCAAGGCTCCTCCTAAGTAACTTCATGCAAAGCTAGATCACAGCTCCTTATTATGTTTGGAGTAACAGAAAAAATTCAGAGATTCTAAGATTCAGAGCCTGACATGATTTGTCAAGGCTGATTAGCTCCCTTGCTTATTCCTCATAATATTCATCAGCAGGTCTGTAGGAGGAAAGCACTAACGGTGACTTGATTGGCATCATTGGAATCAGGGTATAAAAAGACCCTTTCATTTTGACAAGTCACTTCTTGGATTTTAATTTCCATGATAATACTTTTAAGTATTTGTCCTTGAAAAATGACTCATGTCTGGAAGCACAGATGAGATCTATCTCGCCACATTGATGTAGTCATTAAATAGGAAAATATGTGGATTCACGTTTGAAAAAAAAGCAGGACTTCTAAAATTACAAGGTTTATACAAATATATGGCATTGCTAGCTGTTTTGACCCCCAAAGGCTAGTATATTAGCTCATTAGGTATATGATTTCCTAATCAAAGTACCATAGCAAAGTATTCCCCCGGGCACTTGAAAGGTGATAAACAAGCAGGACATGAAATAAAGAATACATTTATTCCTTTTTTCTACACTCCTTTAGAATTTTTACCCAGATTCTTTATTTTTTCACCCACTTCTGTGAGGCCAAATCAACACTGAAATCTGATAGAGGAAAAGAGGACCAGATATTTTATATCTATAAAATCTAAGCTCTCCAACTTTGTTAAAAATCTACGACTACAGATGTTCCTCAAAACACACACACACACACAAAAATTCTAGGCTGATGTGTTTGCCATTCAGCATGCCATTTTATGAACATCAAAGTATTTGCAAAGAGCAAGAAGCCCAGGTGGAAGTGACCCCAGGACAGCCTCTGATATTTGCTCACCTACAAAACGTTTGTTAGAATTATGGAGTCAAATTGCAAAATTGTCAGGGAACAAAGCATTGCCCATAACGCTGACAAAGATAGAAAAATATCTTGTGAAAAATCTACATAAGTGCTCTAACTCATTGTTCCCTCAAATATAACTCTGTTGGAAATTTGCTTAATGAGAACAAATATTTGAAGTTTTAGTCTTTTACTCAGCAATGGACTTTTTACTGACAGTGTTTAGACTTTGTATTTCTATTGGGGAAATAATTCTACATGAGGCAACACTTTTAAGACTAGACTGTCTTTACTAAGGAAACACTCCTATTCCTTACAGTTATCAAAGTTGTAATCATTCTCAAGTTTATCTGTCAAAGGAGGCTACCTGAAGTACTTTGTATTTCATCACCATGCCTTATGGGTTGTGCGACTGAATGAATCATTCCACTGAGATTTCATTGCTTCACCTAACAAAATAAAGTCACATTAATACATAACTACCTTATAGGATTAAAAAGCATTACTTGAACTAATAAAGAGTACTTAGAAAACTATCTGTTGCATGTATTTAATAATGTTAGCTTCTAATGCTATTATTGCTGGTATCAATATTTGCTGGCTTGACTGTCTTCACAAGCTCTCCCTCGGTTCCCAGAGCACAAACAGCCTGAGGGAAGGTGCCAATAATCTAAATAAACCCAGAACAAGCCCAATATGGAGTACTGTATGCTACTGTACACTCATAATTTATGATTAAACTATTTTTTCCTTTCTTTGCAATGTACAAAGTGAATTATTTATCTGGCCTAGTACAACTAACCTCCAAAGCACAATCCTCTATATAGTCTCAAACTCACATAAAAAAAAACTTGAGGGTTTATCAAATCCAACTTGGAAGATGGAGTGAGGATCAATATTACTGCACTTGCCTAGCATGTGCAAAGCCCTGGCCTCAGTTCCCATCCCCACCCACCACCTGAAAAATAGAGAGTAAATAAACCCATCTGAGAAAAAGCAGCATTTATAAGTATTGTTTCTCCAAAATTCTAACTGGTACCATGGATCATTCCAGAGCAACAAAGAGATTGCTGGGTATCTAGAATTATGAGCTGACAACCATGTTCCATTCACAGAATTACTCTTACTAAACTGTATTTCAGAGCTACACACACCTTTTACTGGGGATTCTGTTATAAACCCCAGCAAACTTATCATTGTGCCTACTGCAAGAGCAAGATGTTCTTCATTAGTTTAGAGTGGCCTTGTCCTATTAAGTCCTTCAGGAGATAATTCTATTCATCTTAAAACCAATAACTGACCTATTCATTTGTAGTAAAAATAACTGACAACCAAATGTGAAGCCCTTACATGTCAAGGTTTGACTTTTTAAATAAATCCCATTCTTATCCCATTCCCATTCTTCTTCACCTTTTTCTTCTACACTCAGTCTATTTTCTTTCATTCCACTTTCCTTATGTTTGCTTTCTGGATACAGTGGCTGTGCTAAAAAGGGCTGTACAAAATGTACACTGTACAAGTTCTGGGATTTCATATGACATTATATTGTGTATATGTATCATCCCAATTTGTAATGTCATGTGTGGCAACCCCCCCAAAAAAAAACTTGGAATGAGTAAATAACTGAGAACTATCTGAACATTATAGTTTTCTGTTAAAAAAACATGTGCATACATATATTATATATGCTATGTGTATATACATGAATATTTGTGTCTACTTTCTGTTGCTAAAAAAAAAGATACCTAATGTCTTAGTTATTTGTCTCATTGCTGAGGCAAAATACCAACACCCAAAGTTAGAGGTTTTTTTTTTTTTAAGCTCCTCATTCATAGAGGTTTCAGTCCTGTGGCAGACAGGTGTCACAGTGGAGAAACAGGTCATGGTGGGCAGAAGGTAGCAAAGCACCAAGAGTTGGCCACAGCTGTTTCTAACCCTTGTGTCTTCTCCAGTCTACTTAGGGTGGGTAATACTCACCCTTATTCCTAGTGCTCTCATTCTTAGCATTGCTTTATGAATCAATTCCACTGCCACACACTCTATATCCAGCCACCTCCGAGAAATACTCACTTATGATTGCATGAGGTTTTGGGGGAACATCTAGACACAAGCTATAACACTAAGTAATTTACAAAGCATAGAAATGTGTTAGGCACACAGCTCTATGACACTCTTCTCTAACAGGGAAGTCCAAGGTCAAGACATTGGCATCCTCTTGGCATCTGATGGGGGTCTTCTTGCTTTCTTGTAGCTCCTGCCATCACACGGTAAAACATAGTGAACTGGCTCTCCCTCTAAAGCCACTTAGGCCCTCAGGAGGGGCATTACTCTTGTGACTTATCTGGTCTCAATGACTTCTAAAGGTCCCATCTCCAAATATCATTAACATATGTACTTGAAAATTAAGTTTCAAATCCATGAAATTTAGAACATGTTTCAAAATGTAATTGTATGGTAATGTGTGTTTGGGTGGTATGTGTATATGTGTAAATCCAAACTGCTGCTTGTTCCTGACATTTATATATACAAGTTCAAATTCTCCCATATGGTGATCAAGTACACTATCCCTGTGATATTCACGCTACTTTTGTTCACTCATTCAACTTTGGTATACATTACAAAACATTTGGCTCAGCATCCGGTCATACATCATAAAGTAGAGCTTAAAACTACTCACTGAGAATTTCCCTAATTGCATCTTCTTCATAATAGAATATAAGATATATTTCAAACAGCTAGTTCTTAATAATCAGTTTCCTGTAGTAAGCAACAAAGATGGCTTTGTTTTTTTATAGGAGAGATTAGTAACTTGTTCATAGACATATTTAAAAGCAGTTACTTGGTTCCAAAGCCTGTGTCCTTTTCACAAAACCACACCATGCCCTTCTTCCACTTTACCTCATCAGGTTAAATATATAGTAAAGAGATAACACTTACATTACTGAAGGGAAAATCAGTAAAGTGCTTGATTTATTATCCAAGGTCATCTCTAAAAGAGCTAAGTCTAAGATTAGAACCAATTTCTTTTTTCCTAGGCCATTTCCTAGGCTCTGTTCACATGTTTTGTTTTGTTTTTTAACCTAGAGACATCTAACATTAACCCGAACAAATTCTCCTCCAGCACGAGCTCTTTGGGTAACTCTATGTGGGGTTGGGAATATTTAGGAAGCTTCTTACTAAGTGATTTAATGAGTGAAACTTTCCATTGCTTGAATGCTAGAGAAGCACTTTGTGGACAGAGGGGAGAAAAATAGATGCTATTTTAAACACGGCTGAGAGATTTTGGGCAAAATCCATCTGGCAGACAGACTATTTCTTCCGTTCAAAACCTCATCAAGCACTCCAAATGTGTAACCTGTAGCAAGCTTAATTAAAGCTTGAGAAATCTCAAAATAACCTGACATTTAAACATTATTTCCATTCTCCTCATATAATCTGTCTCACTCTTAGATTCAAATTAAGCTTCCTAATGCCTTTCAGCCCTGCCTACCTACTGGATTACCTGGCATTCAAGGCTACAGAATGTGAATGAAATTGTCCTATCCAGTCATCCTCTTTCGAATAGCAACAGCCATCTCATAGAAAGGAAAATAAAGAGGAATTTGGATTCATAAGTGTGTGAAAGCTTAACTGCTATGAAAGAGAGAACAGATGATAGGTAGGTAGGTAGGTAGGTAGATAGATAATAGATAGATAGATAGATAGATAGATAGATAGATAGATAGATAGATAGATAGATAGAATAGGATGATAAATAGAATAAAACGAATTACTTTTGTATGTCTGGCAAGGCAGAGATCATCTCAGAAAGAATCTTAAGAAAGGACTAAAATAATTGTCTTTTGGACATGGACCAAAATAATTAAATGGAAAAATTACTGAGCAAAATAAGTAGGCATTAGTACTTTTGCTTCAGAGCAGTAATTCCTTTGTTTGCGGTGTGGAAAATCCTGAACTGCCCTCCCCAGCCCCCATCTTTAATGTCAGGTGGAAGTAATGCCAATAATGCCATAAGATAGCCTTATGGTAGGGTCTTTTTCTCCTTTTCTTTCTTCCTTGCTTAGACTTTAATTGGACATTTCATATGATTCCTTTTCCCCTCTTCCCTTAGCATAATAATTATACTAATTTTTTAAAAAGTTAATCGCTGACCTAAAGGTTTCATTGCATGTTTTCCAAAGGGTGTCTACCTTTGCATAACAGTGTTCTCACCTGCAAGACTGTTATCTTGTAACAGAACAGTCTCAATTCTTCACTCCCAGCTCCTTTGACATTATCATTCATTTCATTTACTCATATGCTAATATTGACATATATACTAATATTTTATTGTCTAGTTACCTTTTATATAAAGAGTAAGACAAATAATACACTACAATAATACAATACAAATAATACAATACAAATAATACTATACTTTCATTTACTCCTTTTTGCATGTCCTTCCTTTATGTAGTCTTGAGTTTGTAATCTCTACCATTTTCCTTCTTACTGAAGAATTTGAGAGTTTCCTACAACCTAGGTCTCCTAAAAATGGGTTCACTCAACTATTATACTGAAAAAATATCTTTGTTTCCCCTTTTTAAATTCACAGTCTAAAAATTCCAATACCTGCTTCATCTCCGACTTTTCTAATGCTTGTTTTCTCTATTCACACTATTTTTTTCTTGCCCCAGGACTCCTTGTAATTGTCTGCTGTTGTTGAAAGCTAGAAATGATGTAACAGATTGCAGTAAGTGAGGGAAATAGATCATTAGCATGAAGTTTTGTGCTAACCTGGCTAGGAGCTGGGATGTGTGTTTTGTTTTGTTTGCTTTCAGTATTGAGGTTAGAACTCAGGGCCTCATAGAAGCAGACAAGTACTTTACCACTGAGCTGTATCTCAGTCCTTTTGAGATAGGAATCTTGCTAAATTTCCCAGGCTGACCTGGCACTATTGATCTTCCTGTTTGAGTCTTCTCAGTAGCCAGAGGTATAGGTATGCACCACCACACACAGCTCGGGTGTGTTTATTTGGAGTAGCTGTAGGTGCCCAAAGCTTCTGATGCTTCTTGTATTTTTTTTTCTGTCTCCTCTGTTGACTTAGCTTCCTTACATCCTCTCCTTCAGAGGGCATTTGCCTCCCTCTGCTGTGTCAGCTGTCATTACTCTTACATAGGAAACCTATAGGTGTGAGGCCAAGGTGGAAGGGAAAGGGAATCATCTAAAATGTTATGACTGTGTCTCAGCTTTGGGGAGGGGATGGGATCCCTGTGCTGTGAGCTCACAAGAGCTATTAGCTTCCCATCCACTTATGTTAGGAAGGCTTGAGGAGCTGTCCTGGGGAAAATACTCTTCCCTTAGCTGGGGTACGGTTCCGGTGAAATATTTCCTCCTGAAAATGGGCCTATGTTAAGGAAAAGAAGTATTCTCTTGAAGGTCATGGTTATAATATTTGCTATTTATGTTTTAAAAGAATTTGCTATTTATTTTTTAAATTTTCAGTGAAGGAAAAATGGAACTAGTTTTCTCTCTTGCAGTCTTCTGGCAACAGGAGGAGGAAACCGTCGAACTGCCAATGTCATAGCCCATGGGTTTGTCAATCTTTTAATTCTGGAGAAAAAGACCCTTCAAGAAATTCTAGTGCATTATCCAGAGTCTGAAAAGCTCCTCAAGAAGAAAGCCAGGTATAACTGATAAAACCCCAACAGAAGTGCACAGAGTTGGTTTTACTCTAAAATCTAAAATGAAGCCAAATTTGTTATGATTGTAGTCAAATTTCTTTTTCAGATATGCTTCAATATATCTTAATGTGTTACCCATTGAAAGTTCACAGATAGAAGAAATTACCTTGCTTTTCTTTAGATTTTGCCAAAGATCTCACAAAGTATTCAGAACAGCTTTTCTTTCTTGTCTACAGAATGCTTTTAAAACAGAAGGGTAATCCCAAAGAGGAAACACCTCCAAGAAAAGGACTTGCCTTCCTCTTTGCTCCAAAACAAGAGACACCCAAAATGTTTAAAGCTCTTCTGGGAGTCAGAGGAAAAGATATCGGGAGACTGCTCAAAATGAAGAGAGAAAAGACAGCTCAGGTAAAGGGACAGAGTCAATGGAGGGGCTGAATTTAAGCGAGTCCTGGACTAAGTATCCCCAGACCAGTACATATTCTAATTTCATCAGACATTGGGGTGGTTTGGATGAATCCAATACTCATAATCACTCCTTTGTATACTATATTTATTATCTAAATTATATTACTATATAGCATTATATTTAATACTCATAGTTCCTTGCAAATGGTTTTAACATACATATATTCATACATACAGTTGGACGTATTCATGGGCCCTGTATTTGTGAATCTACACACTCATTTGTAACCTCAAATCAATGCTAATGATGATTTTGCAGTCATTCTTAGACAAGGGCATTTACAGACTAGAAAAAAAAAAGTTTCCTGATGCTTATATTCCATGTAGAGCTAAAAAGGAAACCCACCTTATTTTCTTGTTTTACTCTGATGTTGCACAAAGTGACCCTTTCTCAGGGTATTTGTTGCAATATTTTGCATGTTTTTGCATTTTTTTATTTTTGGTGATTTTACTACTAGAAGTGACCCCAAAATATAATGCTAAAATGCTGTCCAGAGTTCCTGATTGCAAAAACACTGTGACATACCTTAGAAAGTATGTGTTAAGTTTTAGTTACTAATGTTGTTGTTCATAAATTCAAATCAACAATTCATCAAATTAATTACTCAAATTAAACACACACAAAACTTGTACTGATTAGTTGGCAAAATGTCCTGACTCAAGGCTCTTAGGAATCTATCCTTGTATTTTTAACCAAGGAGCACTGATTCAATATTTGCTAGTTCTGTGTTTGTGTTAACTTTATAAAACAAAACTACCATAAGTAATGACTTATATATACACACATACACACATATAACTATATAAGGGATTCTACCAATATGGTAGTAAACATATTCACAAGTATTACTTGTGTGTATACTTCATAAAAGCTTAAAGCCAGGAGATACATGCATACCATGTTTATAGTAGTATAATTCATAACCATTAAATCTTGAAAGTAGCCTATATGCCCATCAACAGATAACTATAAAATACACACACACACACACACACACACACACACAAAATAGATTATGACTCAGCCACAAAGAATGAGACCTGAGTTATTTAGAGGAAAATGGATGCACCTGGAGGCTATATTAAGTGAGATAAATCAGACACACAACATAAATGTCACATGGTTTCTTTCAGATGAGAAACTCCAAGTATAGATAATTCAAAGAACAAAATAAAGTACAAGTAATACAAAATAGGGTGATAGATCCTTTGCCAAAGGGCTCAGGATCTAGAGATGCAGGGGAGAGGGTGGGAGGGGAGGGCAAAGGAAAGGAAAGAATTAAGATGTGTTATGTACATGTACCAACTCTGAACAATGAATGTAATTGTATTTGGCAAACATGTACTAATAAATATAAAAAAGGTTAAAGCCAGAAGTGACCTTACAGAGTTCATGCAAGTTTTACATATAGATGAGGAAATTAAGACCCAGGTTAAGAAATTTGAAGACCAGATTTAGTTGCAAGGAAATTCAATGTTCAGATTTACATGCTTACACTGAGCTGCCTTCTAATTCCTAGAAATCTAAAGAAATTAATGTTGGGGCTGGGGATTTAGCTCAGTGGTACCATGTTTGCCTCACATGAGCAAGACCCCGAGTTGAATCCCTGGCACTGAAGAAAGAAAAAAAGAAAAAGAAAAAACAAATGTTGTTTGTCTCTTTTTGTTTCTGTATTTCTTTGATTTTCACAGAAATTACAGATTTAAGTTTTCTTTAATATAATCATCATGTTATCTTTAAACTCTAAGAAATGGATAGCTGTAGAACTTTTACACCTTGAGTAAAATCATCAAGTATGGTGGATACCTGTAAGCCTGTCACTTGGGGGCTGAGGCAGTAAGACAGTTCAAGGCCAGCCTAAGCTACGCAGGGAGTTCAAATTCAGCCTACACAATATAAAGCATCTGCCAAAAAAAAAATGTATATACATTTCAGAAAAAGAGAAACTTGTATAAATATTTTAATACTATATTTATTGAGGCATCATGAAATTAACACAAGTTATCTTTGGACTGTGCAATTATAAGAGGTGCTCAAAGTGCCAGCCATTATCTTCCAACCATTTATTATTACAGCAAACTGTTGCACTGGGTAGCTTTGGTCACTGAGATTGCTGCAATGCTTTTTCAATTTCTTTTCTATGGCCTGGCAGTATAGTGGCTTTTCTGTGATCCACAACATCCCCTAGAGTACCCCACATGATGGTAATACCATCTGTTGAAAAAACATAATACTATTTTTCTTTTCTTGTGTTATACACTTTTTTTTTTTTTGGTGGTACCAGATCGAACTTGGGCCCTTGGGCATCCAAGTTTGACCCAGTACCATTTGAGCTAAATCCCCAGCAAATGTTTTACATTTTTTTGATGAGTCTGTATATAGTGAGGCCCACTCTTAAAGAACAGAAATAAAGAAAAAAGAAAAAATAATATAAAGCCACTCACATTCAAGAGACTAAAATTTTCTTCTTTCTTTTCCTCATACACAACACTTTAGTAAGAATTGGGGATAAACTGTAAATCAATTCCCTCTTTTGTACTGACACAGAGATCATGATTTGCACAAAAGACATATGGAAGTAAAGACACACATAAGTAAATATGTTAATTCCAACTTTATCTGTGTAGATTTATCCCTTCAGCAGGTCTATCTCAAATGTGCCCCAAGTACCATTAATAAAGAATATAGTGTATTTTTTTACTATGAAATTTCTATAGGTAATACTAAATACAGTAGGTTCAAACAGGATAGCTCAAACACACATGACAAATGAGACTGGATTTGATTAATACTTTTTTTTTTTTTTTGAGACAGCATCTTGCTTTGTAGTTCAAGCAAGTTTGTAGCTCACTTTGTAGCCCAGGCAAGCCTCGAACTCAGCAATCCTCCTGCCTTTGCCTCTCAAGTGCTGAGACTACAGCCTGGGCCACAACACCCAGTGTTCTGGTATTTAGTACCAGGGATTGAATTTGGGACCTTGCACTTGCCAGACAGAAGCCAGAACCACTGAGCTAAATCCCAGGCCTGAGAATTCTTTGTTTCAATGATAAGCATTTCTTAGGGTACCTTTGGGTTAAAAATGAAAACTATTCTCTCAGTAGCTGTGAAAAAGCAAAAGAGAATTCTTCGGCAGGCACAAAAAATGCATTCTGTACTAACACTGTAATCAAAGCTAACAGTTGAGCTCCATTCTCCAGCACACCAGAAACGCTAATGAAATGACAGTCGGAAGGAAGGCGGACATGCTTCCCCTCGTCCCTTACCTCAGCGATCTCTGGCTTGGCCCTGACTAATGCATGCCAGCCAAAGCCTCCCTGGCCTTGATTATTCAGGGGCAATTCCTTGTAACTGCTTCTTCCAGAAAAAAAGTGGAAACTCCCAAGGAGAAGAAGGCAAAAGAAAAGATGATGAAGACAAAGCAAGACAATCAGCAGAGACGACCCCGGACAGGTCCGAAGATCGAGCAAGTCCCACTGCAACAAAGGAAACGTCCCCGCTGATTAGCAGGGCAGTTTTACCCAGAGAAATGACCTGTCAATCTCTCATCATCAGCATGGCTCCTTCCGCTGAGACCGGAGAGGAGGTTCTGACTATTGAAGTCAAAGAAAAGATTAGGAAATAAATGTTTGATTATCTTTTTTCCCCTTTATTGATTTTATGGCACATTGTAGGTATACATTATAATCACATTCATCACTGAGAATTTGTACCCGTTACATGATATATTATGAGTCTCCATTTCCCTGCCCTTCCTACAGCCCCACCCCCCACACATAAGTTTTGTTTCTGTTTTTTATCATCAGTTTTTTTTCTTTTCCTTCTTTGCTTTTCCCTGTCCCTCCATTTCCCCTTTCCTTATGAGCATGTTGGGTTATAACCTAGATATAACCTAGCTAGTTCCCCAACAGTTGTATCCAGGATTGCAGTTTCAATTAATAAGGGAAAACAATCTTTGTCAGGATCTTTGAGAAACCAGAGGCAAATCCCCTGCTTAGTTTCTAAGACTTACTTCAGAGTGTAATTTTATACACTTTAATAAAAACCCTCTATTCTCTAGTCATTTGCTCTGTACAATTGCGGTTTCTTCTCACTTTATATGGCATTTTTCCTCCTTCTGTTCTTTCCTGATAGTGTCTCTCCTTTCCATCTGGCCTAGGCTCTGATATGATTTTCCCTTGTATTTTTGTTGCATGTAATTTCTGGCATGGTATTGGTAACCTGCCTTGGCTATATGTTCTAGGTACATAAATCTTGCATTTTACCTGTAAAGAATATGAGATTTCAATAAAATATATCAAAATCCAGTTAATTTCCATTCAGAGAAGGACATCAACTCAACCCACAGCAGGGACAGAAAAGAAAAACATCACGAATGAGGAATGGCCTGCAAAACTGATGAGCACATAGGGCAGCAAAATGTTGGAAAATTGGTGCCCTTTTCCAACGAGACAAACCTAAATGTTTTCCTTTCTTTCAGTTTAAAAGGCACCATTTTTGTAACTTCTCTGGCCCATCAGAGTCAAACTACCCCAACTTCTTGTCAGCTAAAGCGATATTTCTCCAAATCTTCCTCAAGAGCTTATTTTATTCAAAAGGTACCAGATGGAAGTGTCTTGTTTTATACTTCAGTAAAAAAAGGGAAGAGGCTCAGAAGGCAGACTGTATACATGTCACACTGACATATCGCCACAATTTGCGGAACCTATATGCACAGCTGTTTACAAAATCTCCAAGTTAATTAAGTGCACTTTAGGAAGTTGTCCTCATGAATCAGCTGGCATTAGCATAATTACCAAAGCTGCATGCTGTGAAGAGGCTAAAAAAGCCAGGCTGCTGTCGGAAGTTATAATACATATAGATTCCATTCTAATAAATGCCATTAGTGTGTACTGTCAAGTTCTGTATAATAAGGCTATTTCATTGTCCCAGAAGATGTTCATTGTAGCAGCACTTTGCCGAGAGGATTTTAACAAACTCTATTAGCCAACAACCCCACAATTCAGATGCATTCAGCAAGCCATAAACACATCAATCATTACAACAAAATGTGTCGCTCGGTAGAATTGCATTTCTGATATAGTACTTGAGTATCACAAAATAGGACTAACTTGCACAAAAAATATTGATTTTTCAGGATTTAAGGGACTACAGACACATTTCTGAATAGCACTTAGAAAATGGAAGTTTATGTGCAGAATGATTAGGAAGCTTAGGAAGAGTCTAATAATGGCCAAAAATAATCTCAATCTTGTGAATACCTCATGCTTGTGAATACCTCATGCCCTGTAATTTTTTCAAATGCAAATTAAAATATGACACCACTGCAATTTATGTTCATCTTCTGTTGCTTATTTGTCTTCCCAAACTGTCCTGTTTCAGGCAACATCATATTATTCCAATCCATGAAAATAAAGTCTAAGAATTATTGGGAGCTTTTTCATAGTTTTTATGGTATTACTAAATCCTTTTTTCTAATCTAATTAGCCTTTTCTAATCCCAATACCAACGCGCAGACATGTTTTCTTTTCAGTCCAAATAAAGATTTACTTTGCCCCTATAATCTGTCCTAATAATGACAGGAAAATCAGGACTTACTAAAACACCCTATTTGACTATACCACTTCCATGCCAAGTACTGTTCTATTAGGGTTCCTCAGAGATAAAACAAAAACAGAAACAAAACAACCAAGAGGCCTTTGGATTCAGACTGGAGCTACAACTGCCTTTCCCAGGTCCCTGGCCTCTGAAGACTGTGGGACTTTGGTGATCATAAGTGCATGAGCTAATTTCTTAGAGTAAATATGAGATTTAGTACATATTTTAATATATATTAATAAATTTATTGTGAGATTCATTATGTATTTCAATACATTGGTAGATAATACCATTATATTTTGTGTTACATGTAGCATAAAGAGATTTATTATTGGGAATTGGTTCACACTAATTATGAAGCCTGAAGTCTTGTGATCTTCAGTCTACAACATAGAGACTCAAGAGAGTTAGTAGTGTACAGTTCTAGTCTGAATTCAGAGAGTTGTGGCCTAAAAGAGCAAAAGTTGGAGTCTAAATTAGAACATTAATAACGTCCCAGCTCAAAGTGGCAGACAGAGTGATGGAATTCTTTCTTCCGCCATCTTTGTATTCTATTCAGGCCCTGGACATACTATATGATGCCCACCTATCCTGGGAAAGAATCTGTTTTATTCAGTATGCCAATTCAAATGTTGATCGTTTCCAGAAACACCCTCGCTGACACAACCAGATACAATGTCTTACCTCCTATCATACCATCCCTTGGCCTTGGCAAGTTGACACACAAAATTCACCATTGTAGAGACCTACTGCTACTCTTACCAACTCAATCTTAGTTATACAACTTTAATTAACACTGCTCCAATGAGGCCCTCCATTCAAATTTGTTTTCTTACTTTCTCTGGCCCCTCACCTGCCATTCTTCCTCTGCCTCTCTGTTCCTGCTGTCTGCCCTACTTGACAAGGTAGTCTCTACTCCGTCACTTACCTTTCTTTATCCTGTGCTTTCAAATCAGTTACATTTTTTTCTCTTCCAACTTGCTCTAAAAGTAATCGATGATGCTGTTTCAAGGAATTTCCTTTTGCACTTTGAAGAAATACCACATATTACAGAGCTCTGTTGTCTAACTTCTGCTTAATTATTATTCATTTATGCTTATTTATAAATTATAACAGGACAAACATGCTTTATTTATGTGACAACAGGAAGTCCAGTTTTTAAAAGGAAAGAAAACATCAATAGGCAATTCAACTATAAAGCAAAACAAATACTACTTAGTTAACATCAAAAAGATATTTGACTTGTGCTCAAAGCAATACAAACAGGAACAAAAATAGAATACTACTTCATACTCATCAAGTTTAAGAAGACTAGAAAGCAGAAAATAATACCAAATTTTAGAAAATATGTAAATTGGAACTATTCTTCTGGCAGTATTTAGGAAAACTGTGTCAGTAACCCTTAGTATACAGCAGTACCATGACAGAGTTTATATTCCACAAAAAAAAAAAAATCCTTCAAGAGGCTTCAGAGGAAATGAATGAGGACAGACAGCATTATTCGTAGAACAAAGGAATTAGGGACAACCCTGGTTATCTACCTCCACAAAAACAGATAACATAGCATGGTGTATGGAGTGCACACGTGTGCACTCAAATTTCAAAGAGCAAAATTTCTGACATTCCATGCTTTTAGGAAACAAAGTTTCTCAGTATTGTTTTCATTTTTTCTGATTAACAAAAGTTTCCACAGTTCCAAATTTAAAACATACACAAAATACTATGTGTTTTTTAAAAGTATGTACACACCAGACGGTGACAGAACACTTACTTAGCATCATGCATAAAGCCCTGGGTCTGATCCCAAGCACAAAAAATAAAAGTACACACACTTCAGAAAGAGATAAACTTGTATAAATATTTTAAATCTGAGACATCATGAGGTTAATACAAGTTCTCTTTGGCCTCTACAATTACAAGAGGTGCTCAAAGTACCAGCCATTAGCCTCCAGGTATATATGTTAGTGTGGCACACTGCTCCTTGGGTGACCTTGGTCACTGAGATGGCTGCACATGCATTCTCAGCTTCTTCTCTAAAGGCCAGCAGTGTAGTGAGTTTTCTGTGATATGTGATTCCCTCTAGGGTATGTTACGTGGGTAACATCATTTCTGTTGAAAAAACATTGTATTATTATTCTTAAAGTATGTATATATTTTTTGGCAGACTCAGATAGATAGATAGATAGATAGATAGATAGATAGATAGATAGATAGATAGATAGATAGAAAGAAAGAATGAAAGAAAGAAAGAAAGAAAGAAAGAAAGAAAGAAAGAGAAAGAAAGAAAGAGAAAGAAAGAAAAAGAAAGAAAGAAAAAGAAAGAAAGAAAGAAAGAAAGAAAGAAAGAAAGAAAGAAAGAAAGAAAGAAAGAAAGAAAGAAAGAAAGAAAGAAAGGGAAATAGATGGACAGATGGGCAGACAGATGGGTGGGTGGATGGATGGATTAGATGGATGGACAGATGAAGTGGTACACTGGTTCACAAACTTATTTCTTTCCGTGATTCTGGTCAGAAACTGAAGTGCAGAAGAACACAATCAAATTTCCACATAGAGTCAACATAGTTCTCCAGAACTATGAACATATTTTCTTTTGTTGAAGCGACCAGTCTGTGGCTGATATGGCAGTTCTAGCAGACAGATAGTTAACTTCATAAACTACACTGGGAAAAAGCTGGGTTCGGAGAAGGAGGAAGGAGAGGTGGCAGATGAGAAGTCCATCATGGGGTTCAAGAGGCAGTGACAAGAGGTCAGAGAGGCATAAAATGGCAGGTGCCTGAGGAGCAACACTGAGGAAATTTGAATTCCAGGCTCATATTTATCATTTCATTAGCACATCACAAACAGGAAGTTCTCTACAACTTGACTACAGGGAGGCAACAGGGTTGAAATCTGAATCCATCACTTTCATAGATGGTGGCTGCGTTTCTCAACAGATCTTAACAGACTTATTATTTTTCATAAAAATCCCTTAATATTCTTGTAGTTCTTCTCATTCCCACCAGCCTCCAAGCCCAGAATCCATCCTAGATAATAGTAATTTACATAAAATAAAGATGTAAAATATTTAAGAATATGCTAAAATATATACGGAGACATACTTTTTCCATGGATTTCAAAAACATCTAATTTTTAAAAGTTTAAGTTGATTCCATTGAAGTAGAGAATGAAATGGTGCTCACTAGAGCCCTGGAAGTGGACTGGGGATGGAGGAGGGGAGGGAAGAAGTGGATTCCACAGCCCAGTTGGAAGAGAGGAATGAGTTTTGGTGATGCCCAGCACCGCACAGTGACTATAGTTCACAATAATTGATCATACATTTTATTAAAAACTAGAGGAGAGGACGGGCCAGAGGGTTAGCTCAGTGGTTCCGGTGCCTGCTTCACAAGCACAAGGTCCTGAGTTCGATCCCGGTAACCACATACAATGCTGGACGTGGAGACTCACGCCCACCAGCAATCAGTACCACATAGCACAGTGCCGGGCACAGTGGCTCACGCCTGTCATCCCAGCACTCGGGAGACAGAGGCAGGAGGATTGCTGAGTTCGCGGTGGCTTGCCTGGGCTACATAGTGAGCTCAGAGCCAGCCTGAACTACAAAGCGAGACCCTGTCTCAAAAAAACAAAAAAACAAAAAAAACAAAAAACAAAACAAAAAAAAACTAGAGGAGAGGAGTTTACAGCTTCCTAACACAGAAATGATAAACACTGAAGAAGCGGGAAACATTAATTACTCTCACTTCATCACTATGCTTCATACACTTTTAAAATTATCACTGTACCTCAAACGTGCATAATTATTAAATCAACTAAAATAGTTCTTTTTAAAACTTAGCTGCTTAGCTGGGCGTGGTGGCTCACGCCTATAATCCCAGCACTCGGGAGGCAGAGACAGGAGGATTGCTGAGTCCGAGGCTTGCCTGGGCTACATAGTGAGCTCAGGGCCAGCCTGAACTATACAGCGAGACCCTTCTCAAAAAAACAAACAAACAAACAAACAAAAAAAAACTTAGCTGCTTAAAATTAAAGGCAAATCCCAAACACACACACACACACACACACACACACACACACACACACATTATTTTTAAATCCTCAGCTGAGGATTTATAAATTCCCCAGAGTAGTTCACTTAGGTTTTCCCTTCCTCATTTTATCCCTTCAACATGCATGCTTCCTTCTTCCTCTTCCAACATTCCGCCCTCAGCATCAAGTCTCATCCCACCAACATGTTCCAAACACTTGTGGTGCAAAGGGCCACTTAGCCTCAGCCCCAGGCTTCTGGGTTCCTGCCGCAGACTGGCTCCCAGGCAGGTGTGGTTAGGACTGACTTCCTCAACCTGCAGGAGTGCTGACCCCAGCCCATCACTCCCTGATTTTCTTTCCTAAACAGTCTGCGCTCCAGGGAGTACAAACTAACCTAGATTTAGCTTAAGCTAAACATGTTCAAGAAGGCAAAACAGTTGCCCTACTACTACTATGTTAGCAATAACATCTGAATACACACTAACCAGGGAGTTTTAGTTTCTTCCTTTAAAAGTTTGAATGCTGAATTGCAGATAAAGTTAGTCCTTTTGTAATTATACATGGCTCTCTATGGATTGACCTGTTAATAGGAACAATTAAGAAGCAACTATTTTTAAATGTGATATTTTTCTTAGTAATTAAAAGAACAAGGAGAAACTTTCATGTGCACATTGAAAAAGACCAGCAGCAAAAGTCATCCCTCTATGAAAATGTTTCAGGTAAGGTCAAACTAATAATATCTAGCTATTATCTAGCATTTATATAACAGTGTGGATATTAAGGGTCCCCTAAAGGTCCATGTGTTTAATACTTGGTGCCCAGAATAGAGTTACTGGGCAGAGTCTTTAAGAACTGGGGCCTGCGGCAGAGTGCAGCTCAGTGGTAAAGCACTTGCCTCTCATGTGTGAAGCCTTAAATTTAAACCCCAGTACCAAAATGCAAAGCGAGGCTCAGTAGGAATCTTCAGGTTATTGACAGTGTACCCTCAAAGGGGACAGTGGAACCCTGGCCAGTCCTTGCTTTCTCTTCTCAGCCACGAAATGAGTGGTCTTGCTCATCTCTACCCTCACTATGATGTGCTGCCTTACAACAGCCCCCAAAGCAACAGGGTCAATTGGTCATGGACTGAAACTTCCAAAATTGTGAGCCAAAATAATTATTTTCTCTTTATAAATTGATTAGCTCAGTTTTTGTTCTAGTGGGGGGAAAAACAATGACAATACACAAATGTCCTATATGCCAGTACTATTCTAAGTACTGTATCTAAGGGCCTCTTTGTTCTTCATCATAGTCCTGTGAGATGGTCACTGTTTTTCATCATCCCTATCATTTTATAGAATTGTTAATTTGTTCCAGGTCACAGTAAGTGCAAAGGTTTCCATGTGAAGATTCTGGAGAGAGCTTACCACTCTCCACAAACTTGTTCATGATCACACAAGACTTTAAAGGCCATGGGAACAACGCAGAAAGAGAGCCCAGGCAAGCATGGGGGGGGGGGTGGCAGCAGCAAATCGAATCCTATGAGCCAGCTCACCTGAGCTGTAATTCCTAGGAGCATAACTGTGCTGTTTTAGGATTGAGCCACTTTGTGTTATTTATATTTCAAGCTTCCGGCTGGGTGGGGAAGGGGTATTTTATAATATAATGCCATATGATGGGCAGCGTGACTACCAGTTAGGTTACTAGAAAATCTTCACTGAAGAATCTGACTTGGCGCTAGGGAGATACTAGAGTTTAGTATTTATATCATAAATACCACCACCCTTACCTTGGCCAAGTCAAAAGTCAGGCACCTAGGGGTCCTCAATGATAGTGACTGAATTTTGTCTTACTATGTTTTCTTTCCTCCTCTACTATACTCACCTACATATCTCTTCTGAAGTCCCTATCATCAATGTTCATCAGTCACTTGACTAACCAACAAGCAGTCTGCTGACTTTCTAGTAGATGATGCATAAATGCCTGAAATTTCTTCTCCCAATCCTACCCATCTCTGATCTCAAAAATCAATCACCAAACATACTGTGCAGAATGAGCACCTTAAAAAGGATGCGTCTCAGTAAGAGCAACAGAGGAAGAAGTGAGCAAAGAGTCCCTTGACAAAGGATCTGCATTAAATGGCTAAAGATGCAGAACAACATCTCTTTATAGGACTAATTTTTTCCTGTGGGCACAGTTTATTTCAATAACCCATTTCCTCTGATTCAAGAAGGTCATCTTTAAATGTTACTTATGCAAAATTGAGTAACAAAATTACTTCTTATATTACTTTTTTCTATGGGCCTCAAAACACAGCACTAGATTCTCTAATCTTAAAAAAAAAAATGACCATCTCATGGCTACAGTATGCATCTCAGTGGCAGAATGCTTGCCTATCATGTGCTGAGGTCCTGCATTTAATTGCCCAGCACCAACTGGAAAGGGAGTCCAATTCTGCATTGCACTGTTACATTTTACCCACTTGCTTTGGTTAACTACAACTCAGCGACAAAATAGCCATCTCTTCTTGACTTACATTTCTCAATGTTGCCAATTTGGACCAAAATCAGCTAATTTCCCAGTCTTATTGGGCTATATGCTCAACTGCTGGACTGATTTAGCTTGGCTGGATGTGGACAGTCTCAGATGGGATGACTTGTCTCTCTCATCCACGTAGTTTCCCAAGGCCTGGACACAGAGTTCAAAGAGACAAGGAAAGCAGAGGTGAACAAGGCTCTGGAGTTCTAGCCTCAGAACTGGTGCATCACTAGTTCTACCATAATCTCACAGCCAAAATCAGTCACAAGACCAGCCCAGACCCAAGGGGTACAGAAATAAAATCTATTCCTTAATAGAAAGACTACAAATTTACATAGGCAAGGTGTTGGATCCAAAGATGGTGATCTGTCACCCAGACAGCTGTTGATAAAATACAAAGGTCCCCAATTAAAGAACAATTTGGGCTATAGATGTGCACATTTTCCTATGTGGTACACAGCTATACTCAAAAGTATCTTTTGTTTATCTGGCATGCAAATTTAATTTGATGTTCTACATTTTTGCTTCCTAAACCTGCCAATCTAATTCACAGACCAGGTCAAAAAATGAGCAAACCCCTTCTTTATCTAAGAGGAAAACGTTTGAACTAGGAGTCACTTTTAAAGTATATAACTTCACCAAATGCATTAGAGTGGCCAAAAGCTGTAAGCATACCCAAAAGGAAGAGTGACTTTGTCCTTTCTATATAGTCTACAGACTATATGGGATTAACACTGATATTAATAGCCCCAAAATAAAATACAACAGATTGTTTCATTTCAGTTATGCAGTAGGTGAAAATTTGCTACTCTGAACACCAATAACTATATGTTCTGTAATTTAGGCTTTCTCTGTATCTACAATTATTCTTTTAATTTCCTATGAGGAATATATTGAATCTTTAGAAGATATTAATCATTATGCTGCTCTGGAACTTATTATATCTAATCGGACTAAAGACACTTGAAATTCATGTTTTAAGTACCTCTATAACACTGTAGTAACATTTGATGTTTTCCTCTTTGAGTTTTTATGACTGTCTGTATAAATTTTCTACAACTTTTGTAAACAGAACTGATAGTGCAAAGGTTGAATAAATGTGCATCTTCAAGCAACACAAGCTGTCATTTCTAGATAATAACTCCCTTATGTGAGGAAAGGCAGACAAACCTGAAAGGTCACAGCCCTTCTTACTGTCCCTTTGCATGTCTGGTCATCTTGTTAAGTCACACACTGACTCTGCTACAAATTCACATGAACTTTTCCTCTGGGCATCCTAATACGGAATTCAGCTCACAACCATGTTATGGGTTATTAACCGTATTTGTGTTGCAGTGCCTTATTTTTTAAATGAATCAGACTCTGCTGTTTATACTAGAACTATACATTCTCCAAACCAAGATACACTAACGTATGGCAGAGTCCAGGGTCGCAAGATACTATAGTGCATTCCAAACATGAAGATCATGGACTAATTTCATATATGTGCCTTCTACCAAAAAAGGAGGTATTTTTAAATAAGCATATCTTTATAGGAAGAAGTTCAAATACTTCTTCAAATTATATATTGCATTATTTCAAAAATATTTTATACATATGATAATATCTTTTATTCATACTATTAGCTATCTAAGTTTAAATAAAGTTTTCAGTTATCATCTATTTGGGTTTTTTATAGGAATCTTTTTGGTTTATATACTGTAACTACTTTAAAGGTAAGACTAACTATGTATTAACTATTGCTATTCTCTCATTATTTTGTTATGAAATTGTTTCATTTTTCATAAAATAAGATTTCATAGGTTCAAATGATGATCAAGTGCGCCATAACAGATCATATTCATATTCTTAATCTATGAAGAAAGATTCAGATCTCGCTTGTCCTTTGGAAAGAAACTAAGCACAGATTTCACCAGAATAAGATTAGATATTACATTTTCAAAACTGAAGGAGAGAGATTCAGTTTCAAACAAAAGAGTTATTACAAGCACACATCGATCTCACTCCACTCGTGTCCACTAATCCAGTTTACTTGACTGCCTCATGCTGAGAACATTGATTTCCGCCTGAAAGCCTCTGCTGCTCTCTCTACTTTGTAATACCCTACGCAGCCTTCACGTCCTAGGTGAGCTGTGAAAATCTCCATGTGCATCACAGACCCTCCCAACGGCCTTGAATGCTCTTTGCAATTAATAGGAAATCTCTCACCATATGGCTCAATATTTTCTCATATAAATTATTTATTTAAGCACTTCCAAATACTTCATTCATTTTTTAAAAAATTTATTTTAATGTATTACAAGTAGATATTAATAAGCCATTCTATGAAAAAAGAATTTTTCATAACAAAAATTATTAGAGAATAACTGTAGTAAATATATTGTGTATGTACCATGATCTCAAGAGAATACATTTGTATTTACCAATCTACCTCTCAGCTGATTTCCTTTTCTAATTTTTTTCCAGTAATAGGGATCAAACTCAGGACCTTGCCCTTGCAAGGCAGGCACAGTGCCACTGAGCTATATCCCAGACCCTCATTTCCTAATAATATTTTAATAGCTAAATCTTGGAAACAAACCAAATGCCCACCAACTGAGTGGTTTTTAAAATATATAATGGAGTATTTTTCAGCCATAAAGAAGATAAACGAGCCATTTCTAGGTAAATGTATGCACCTTGCTCACTTACTCTTAAGTAAAACTAATTGAACACACATGTGTAAATTTCATATTGTCTCTCTGGTATAAGAAACTAAAACTGGAAAAAAGAAGACTAAAAAGAATATTGTGAAATAGGAAGAAATTGTTCAAAATTATATGGAATGTGAGATTAAAAAAATATATGATAACCTGTCAATACTTAGAAGTATTATGGATGTTTTAAAATGTTTTGTAGATGCATAAATTCATTCATTAAGTATCTGTTTAGGGACTGCCTGCTACTAAATGCCAAGACTCCTAGGTTATGGGGATAAAGCAATGAACAGACACAGTTTCCCCATTGCCAGGCCAGGGATGTAGCTCAGTGGTATGACTCCTATGACCCTGCGTTCAATTCCCAGTACCTCCTCCCCCCAAAATCCCCAGGTGCCCAGAACTCACATCCTAGTGGGTGACAGAGCAACAAATAAGTAAACTCCAAATAAGACAAAAATGAGGAACTGAAAGTACCAGGAAAGGGGCTATGTTTGAAAAGGGTAATCACAAAGGTCTCTCACGACAACGTTTGCATACAGACCCGCAGGAGATGAGAAGCAAGGCCATCAGGTGACTCAGAGAGTTTTCAGAAGAGGCAACAGCTAGTGCCAAGGTGCTGAGCCAGGAGTGCACCAGGCACAGTCAGGTAAGGGCAAGAAAGCCCGTGTGGCTGAAGCAGAACGGCCACAGCAGACTGGGAGGTCCAGAAAAGGAGCAGGAGCAGCCTACCTCTATGGCCCCCAGAAAAGTATCCTGAACCCATTCAAGATCTTTTAAACAACTATTACACGATTCCCCAAGATGTGTAATTTAGTAAAACATGATACACAAACTACCTAAGTACTATATACACTTTATACTACAACTCTCACGTTCAAACTTATTTGCCATTATAACAGAATTAAGAGGTGATTAGGATGCAGGTCCTGCCTTCCTACAGCAACTAACATGCTCTCCAGAAATGAGTCAGTTACCGTGAGGACGTTCCTGACGGAAAGGCGGAGTCTGGCTGTCACCTCATGTCTCACGGGTCTCACTCCCCTGCCCTTCTACCATGTCATGGTACACACGGTGTGGTCAAAAAACATGGTGAGTACTAAGTGTTTCTGAAAATTTTATTACTATTAATTTCCGTTAATCCTCTTTCAAAACACTCCCTCTTTCCTTTGAACACGTTTTAGTGCACTGCTGGTGCCACTTTTTGAAGTGGTTTGGGAAGCATCTTTCTGGAGTGTCCAGAGTTGCACAGTCCTGAGTACCTTGATGTCCAGAATCAGTTCAAAACACTGACCTCTCGTGGTCATTCTGACTTCAGGAAAGAGCCAGAAGTCACATGTGCCAGATCCGGTGAATGAGGTGGATACAGACACACTGTTATGCTTTCTGAGGCTGCTTTTCCGTTGGGGGTCTTGGCGGCAGTGTTCACTCTACATCTGGTCACTTCTCATTAAAGAACTGAGAAAGTGGCAAGAACAGTAGGATGAGTGTGTTCAAAACAAAGGCAAATATTTTGAGGAGAGCATTAATGGCAATGCGTCTTTAACTATAATAACTTTTAAAATGTAGCATTCATTGGATATTTTGGTCATATCTCATAGCACAGAGGATCTCACAAGTGCTGATATTGTGTTACTACATTTTCCAGTCTCTATTATTTATAAATTACCCACTACAATATTTTGTTATAATAACAGACGATGGACTTGGATACATAGTATTCTAACATTCCTATTGTTTTGACAATATGTAGAAAATAAAAATGAAAACAAGACATTACTGTGTCACAGCAAGATGTAACTTTATCCAAAGGCAATTCACATGGAAAATACATTAACATTAATATCAATTCATATATGAGCAAGTTTTACATGTACATAAAAACAATATAATCTCTCACAATTTCCACCAAACTTCTATCTTACCTTATGTATATCACTTTCATTAAAAAAAATACTAGAAAATATAAAATGAAAAATATAAAGGGTATCAGAATGTAGCATAAGCAGCAAAAGGGCCCCAAATTGACTATGGCAAGGTTGCTAAGAGTCTACTCAGAGCAAACAGTTGTCAACCGCTAATCAGCCTCTACAGCTGTGATGGTTTGACAATTTCAACTTTAATCACAGTGAGGGGAAGAGACTAGTGGGTATCTATCTCTCGGTGGACGTGTGAGAAATCCAGGGCACTATCTCCTTGATGTACATTTGTAACAGATCTGGTTTTATGAGTGTAAAAGTCAACTTGGTTATTTGTCCTTTATGTGCATGTCAAGACTGAACGGCACTGGAATGAATGGTGGCACAACATGGAAAGGGGTGACATTAGTAAAGCAGGATTAAGGCAGTGTGGGATGAAGGCAAGTGTTACAACTAAGCATTTCATAAAATGGTAGTTTTGAAATTATAAATGCTCTCCTTTGATGGTGTAGTAAGGTACTGATACCTTAATTTGCTGGATTCATGGTATTGACCAATAACATATTCTGGTGGACCTGATCAAGAATGAATAAAGAAAAAACATCTTTTTAAGGGAACAACTCTGGTGAAGTCAAATTATACAAATGATGAAGACCCAATCTGATTGACAGTGGTGACTGGTCCTTGTCGAATGCTCACCAAGGACACTCCTGACCAGCAGGCCCCAGGTGGCCAGGTGTTGCTGGGAAGGCGAGACAGTAGGAGGTAGCCCTGTGAGACTTGCCTTCTCTGCTCCCAATGGTTTTACCTCATAGAGAACAAGTGAAAGTCACGTGTTCAGGAATTCTATCCCTTTAAAAGAAAATTCTGAAAAACAGCAACACAGCTGTGCTGCTTCGAGGCATGTCCAGGGAACTAGAATTATGACCTCTGAGATAATGAAAGCCCCAAACAAGGGAGAATGATTGATTTCTACTCCTCTCCTGATAATGCTACAATGATTTGTCCACTCATGAGCTGTATGGCAGAGGCGCTACGGTGGCAGGTGGTAGGTAGGTACCATGGGGTGAAGGCCACACAGCTGGACTCCAGCTGGCCAAGCGGAAGGAAGCAACTGCTTGCCTGGGCTAAGCACCAGGACAGCATGTTGGTTCCCTCTGAGCCAGATGTCAAGCAATGAGCTGTTTCTGTGAAGCCAAAGCTACTGTGGCTAACAGCCTACTTCTTTCAGACGTCACAGAACAAGAGTCAGGGGCTGTGGTGAGGCGTTTAACTGACACCTAGGCTGTGGGTATGTTGACATGTGCCTCTGCTCAAGGATATGTGATGAACACACAAGTTACATGTGGTACTATCAGTAATAACCAGCTAACTGGTGTGGATATTCACAGGACTTAGCACACAGGTCCTCAGTCAAACGTTCTCAATATTTTGAAAATGTAATTAACACATTCTACAGGGTAAAGATAATAAATTCTACTTGTTTTGGGGGTTAGGAGGAAAGCTGGAGATGAACGAAGGTCTCATGCACACTCCCAAGCACTCTTAACCACTAGCACACAACCCCAGCCCATGAAATTAAACTCTTGTTTTAAGAAAGCATATTGAAGCCAGGCACAGTGGCACATGGCTGTCATCACAGCTACTCAAGAGGCTGAAGGATGAAGACCACAGGTTGAAGCCCCATCTGGGAAACTTTGTGAGAGTCTGTATCAAAATAAAATTTTAAAAGGGCTGGAGATGTAACTCAGAGGTAAGAAACTATGGGTTCAATCCTTATACTGAAAATGAAGTAAAAATTAAAATTAAAAAGCAATATTAAGCTCACTCTAAATTTTGTTGTTGTTTTTAAGCTACATGGGTTTTATACTTAACAGTACAAACTCCACACTTAGGAAACAGCACATTACTAAAATGTAAAAAGGGCCTTTGATTGAAAATCCATCTGAAAATGAAAAATCAGAAAAATGTTATTTTCTGAAAAAAATATCTAAATTGGTACAAATCAGCATATGGAACCTTAGTAGGGAAAGTCTAAAAACTACTGTTTCTTAAAAAACAGTCATTTATTAAAGAAAATGGAATTATGAATTTTCACCTTGTAGATTTGGTCCTCATAACATACTTGAACACAGCAATGCTAAGCATTTTTGCAAAGAAAGCTCAGTTCAACTAATAATGCAGAATATGGCCAACCTTTGCACCTATACTGTGTATGCATCCACGGCACCCTGAGTACCACGTCTAGGCAGGGAAAACAAAGGACGATTCTGACCTTGTTTACAGTATTCTACAAAATAATAAAACACCTAAAAAGACAAATAAGCATGGGATACTTACATGACACTTTTTACTTGACTGTATATTTAAAAACTAAGGAATTACCTTTCCTTTTCAACAAATCCCATGTGAGCTGAAGATGCTCTGCAACAGAACAGCATCTTAACTGCACAAAAAATCATGCATGAGTAAAGGTAGGTTTTACTTCAAGGAAAAGGATTGAATGTGAGGATATAGGACCAAATTCAATTCCATCTCACTTAAAGAGTTTTCTCAATCAATAGCGTGTGCATAAGCTTGTAAAAAATTTACTACATACAAAGTACAGCAACCAGTTTTCATTCTTTCTACTGACAACCATTTTTAAATGGCATTTTCATCATACATAACTAAACAAAAATCAGTTTTTCCCACACTAGGTTCTAATCCAAACAATCTCACTGCAATTACTGTAAATTACTAGCAATCACTGGATTGACTGGCAAAGATGGACTTGGCACTGTTCTCAAAAAAAAAAAATGCTTTAAACAGCTAAAAGCCAAAGGAACCAGGTTTACATCACAAATGCATCGGATGAAATATACAAAAAATGACAGGTACATGAAACAGTATCATTTTCCTGGCAGCAGAATTCTGAAGAAGTGGTAACAGCTCTTGTTATTCCGTAGCTGGCTTCCTGGGAGGAAGGAGCTTGTAGGCGTTGAAGTAGCCCACCACCTGCTGGGGAACCTCTGCTAAGACACACTGAGCCAGGGCTTCTTTGGGAGCCTTGAGGAAAACAAAAATCACAGTGACCATTAGCAGTAGATTTACTGGCTTTTTGATGAAAGACCAGGAATACATCAACAGCTGTTAATCAAGGCATAATTCAGTTCCTGGGCTTGTATCTCAGAACAGTCAACAAAATAGGGAATAAGCTAAGTAATCAGTGTTACTTATGATTGCTATTCTTATCCATCCTCCTATGTGTCGAGTCCTCCTGAGCAAGCCTTTTAACATTTGATGGTTTGTCACTGCTGTTCTTTAACTTTTAAATGTGTTTCCTTCACTTAGTACTAAATGCTTACATTTCCTATTTTGAAATAATTATGAACTCATAGCAAGTTGCAAAAATAGAAGTCCTACAAACCCTTCATCCACTTTCTCTCACAGGTAACATGTTATACGATTATAGCATAACAAAACCAGGTAAATGGCATAGTAAGATTTCCCCTTCTTATTCAGATTTGTTAGATTTACATGTAATCCCCATGTGTGGCATGAATGTGTCACAAGAGTGTGTGTGTCTCATGCATGTGTATGTGTGTATAGCTCTATGCAATCCTATCACTTGGGCAGATGTGCACACATATCACAACATTCAAGACACAATTATCCCATCATCACTAAGATCCTCAGCATTACCACTTTAGAATCTCACGTGTCTTGCCACCCCTCCCATTGCTGGTAGGAATGTAATCTGCTATGACCAATTTAGAAAAATTTGACTCTTGCTTTAATAAATATGCAACTACCATTGGACCTAGAAACTTCTCTTTGTATATTTATGCCCAAGGAATAAAACCTCAGTTCCCAAAGAAAGCATATCTATAGCAGCTTTGTATATAATTTTCAAAAGTTGAAAATAAGCCCTTATGTCCTTTCATAGGTGCATGGTTAAGGGCACTGTGGTATATCCCATGAAATTTACTAAGCAACAGAGTGGAAAACATGTAAACAGAACTCACATAGCTTTCATAAGATTATAGAAACTGATAGCTTTCATGAAAGTTACTTTAGAAGGGTAATGTTCAGAATCTGTGTTAAGACTTTGTGACTTCTATAATATTCACACATCAGATTAAATTTCATATAACATTATAAATCAATTTTTTACATTTCTTTTCAATGACAACTAATACTCAAGACTAGCCTTAAAAATTAGTTTAGAACACTACTAGGTTTTTACATCATTCATAAAGCATGGCATTATATGTAGTTGTCATCAGAAAAATTAACAAAGGATTCTATATAAGAATTCAACGTGAAAAAAATGGAAAGTGCTTAAGCACAGGTGTTGAACTTGAGACACAAACACTGACTTAGAGAAAGACCAAACAGCTAGCCCACACAGCTTTTCAAAAACCAGAAAGCCCATTCTAAATGATCATACTGTATGACTCACTGAAATGACAAAAGTAGAGAAATGGAGGACAGATTTGTGGTTTCCAAAGGTTAAGGAGGGGTAGAGAGAGGTAGAAGGTAAATGGGTATAGAAATAAAAGGGGAACCTGGTGGTGATACATCTTGATTTTATCTATGTAAATATTGTGATTCTGTGCTACAGCTCTACAGTGTGTTACAGTTGGAGCCAACTGGATAAGTCTTCTAAGACACTTTCATCAAACCAACTGCCGACTTGCTAAATTCAGCACATTCTTAAATAGAGTACTTTTCTGTTGTCACAAAGGTAAAGATAAAATATATCTTAAGACAGTCACAACAGTACCAATTTAGTAATTTTTCCTATAGACTATAAGAAACATACAAGATGAAACAATGCCAAATCCAGTAAGAGCTTTTGTACACAAAAGAGATGACACTCATGTGTCTCCTAACCCTGCCCACTTACTCAGCCACTTGGTTGTAGATGGGCCAAGTTCTGCACACACAGGAAAGAGTGGTACTCACGTTCTGGAACTGTCTGAAAGGCACAAACTGGACAATATCTCTGATGGCCACCTCGCCGCTTGGGGAGCGGAGACTTCCCCCATCGCCATCCAGAAACTCCATGGCACTAAAGTCAGCTCCTCCAACTCCAACAATGATGATGGACATGGGCAGCTTGGCAGCATTAACGATAGCATGTCTGGTTTCATCAAGGTCTGTAATCACCCCGTCAGTAATGATCAACAGCACAAAATATTGCTGCCAAAAAAAAATATGTCCACTGAGCAGGTGAAGTTAAAAAGCAGTGATTAATGACATCTCCACCTTGATGAGTCCCTCAGTCTCTTTCCTGCTCATTTTCCTTACCCATCTCCCCAGGATGCCATCTGCATAAAATATTCTTCAATTCTCAGATGACAAAGAAATTGATTCTTACAGAAACTACAGGCTGATTAAAAGTGCAGCATACCACAAAATAAGAGTTGGCAAAATACATGGAAGCAAGACATCTAAATGTCAAAGACTAACCTTTCAGTAAGCATAAGAATAAACACCTTCATTTAACTGAAACATTAAATATGTCAAAATATGGATCACATGAATAAGTAGCAACTCCATTCTCAAAAGATCAGTGAACTAAGGAAGCAGTGGAACTGTTTATCAAACTAAAAAACTTCATTAAAAGGCGAGAAAAAGGGACATGGTTTAAGGCCATAAATCTTTCTCTCTACTTTGTCATCTCTAATAAAACTTTTCAGAACATAATGAATTGTTATTTAAAGTTGTGACTCATTTTTTGGGCCATTTGAATTTAGAATGGACTAAGATGCAGAATAGTCGTTAACATACTCTAAGTGATTACTTGAGCTAGGATCAAGACACTTTATATAAACAATCTTAGTAACTCTTTCACCTATATGAGGTAGATTCCCCTTCTTACTTCTGAGCGCACGGAGCTAAGTGAAATTTGGTATCCAGGTCCAATAGTAATAGTAACCACTGTGATCCTGCCACAGCCAACAGGCAGCAGTATGGGATGGCTTAAGGACCAGCCCCCAAGGCTCACGTTTTGAAGGCTGAGTCCCCAGGTGGTAGTGCTACAAGAGGTGGCAGAAACTTTAGTAGGCTAGGCCTAGTGAGAGGAAGGAGCTCACTAGGGAGATCCCTGAAAGGTAGGCCCTTTCCTCCCTCCCTCCACCCTTTCCCTTTTGCTTCTCTCTCCCCTGTGTTCCACTGTCTCACAACCTGCCATGATGCTCTTTACCAAAGGGCCAAACCAACAGAACCAAGAGACCTTGGACTGAAACTGTGAATCAAAACTAATCATTCCTCCTTTATGTTAGTTACTTCAGATATTTTGGCAGAGAAAAAAAACTCATGAATGTGATCATTGTTTTGTTATTCTCTTATTTTTAATGCTCATACTTTAACAATAACAAGTAGCATTCCAAAACAAATAATGACTGTATCTTTGCTTCTCACTCTGACTTTGTACTATGACAGACTAAACAAACAGAAACACATACCAAGAGCTCCTTATCACTGCATTCTGTGCACCCTTTCCCCAGAGCACTTACGGAAGCCGTCTGCTGCTGTGTGGCTGCAGCCGCAAACCTGGCCACATGGTTTATGATCGGAGAAAAGTTAGTTGGTCCGAAGAGTTTCACCTGAGGAAGACAGGCCCGGTAGGCCTCCACAATGCCTTGGATTCCTATGACAAAGAAAGCACTATTAAAAAACCCCAAGCACAACTTTTTGTTTTGTTTTTTTTTTTTGCTTTTGAGACAGGGTCTCACTTTGTAGTTCAGGCTGGCCCTGAGCTCACTATGGTTCCCAGGCAAGCCGCCGCGAACTCAGCAATCCTCCTGTCTCTGCCTCCCGAGTGCTGGGATGACAGGCGTGAGCCACCACGTCCGGCATTGTGGTATGCGGTGTTGATTGTTGGTGGGTGTGAGTCTCCACGCCCAGCATTATATGTGGTAACTGGGGATTGAACTCAGGACCTTGCGCTTGTGAGGCAGGCGCCGGAACCACTGAGCTAACCCTCCGGCCCAAGCACAACTTTTTAATGCACAGTACTGGCTCATTTACTTATAGCCCAACATATTATATCTTAGTCTAGTTTTATACTCCAGAGTTCCCCTAATCTATGTATTAAAAAACTCTATGGCAGTGTTTCACTGAAAAAAATCTATACACTGCATTCTCCAGAAGAAATCATGCGTTCTCATCTCAGTCAAATATTCATTAGTACAGGGCAGGGATGGGGCTCATTAGTGGAGCACTTAATGAGTACTGAATAAGGCCCTGGGTTCAATCTTAGCATCAAAAAATACATTCTTTTATCTACAAGACTGTGACAATGTTAATTCTGATGTGATCCTGAATGCAACTGATGGAAAGAAAACCACAAAATTAGCTCCCTCCTATAACTGATGATAAGCAGTTTAAAAAACCATTGGTAAGATGAAAAGTCATTTATGAATATGGTCAAAGGTTCTATAAAAATACCACATGTCTATAAAACTAGTATTAGTGCTTGGTCTGGGGATTTAGCTCAGTGGTTCTGGCATCTGCTTGGCAAGTACAAGGTCCCAAGTTCGATTCCCAGCACCACATATGACAACACCAGGTGTGGTGACTCACAGCCACCAGCAATTAGTACTACACACCACAGTGTCAAGTGTGGTGGCCCATTACATGCCTGTAATCCCAGCACTCGGGGGGGCAGAGGCAGGAGGATTGCTGAGTTTGAGGCTTACCTGGGCTACATAGTGAGTTCAGGGCCAGCCTGAACTACAAAGCAAGAACCTGTCTCAAATAAAAAACAAAAAAAACACAACAAAACTCAAAACAACTATTATTAATTCTAGTTATGAATAGATGCAAATGTTTATTCAGTAACTTAATGATCAGGCATAATGATGTATTAGTTTCAAATATTCACTTGTAGTTTGTTAACTGCATTTTGTGAGGTTCTGCCGCTGGACATGCTCATGGGCTATATAAAAGAAAGTTGGCTCCAGCCACTGCATGTGAGAGGACACGACACCCATGTCTAAGTAGATGTGTCAAAAGCTATTGGTGGTACTCTCCAGCTCTGTCACTCTTTCCGTCTGCAGGGACACAGCTCATGCCAGGGAAGACTATTCCTTCACCTAAGCTCCGGACTATGAAACATGGAGTAGAGCCACAATAGAGCCACATATAAAGTAGTAAGCAAGAATAAACTGTTGCCATTATATTGAGATTTAGAGATTACAATTTATTACAATTATTATACTAGCAAAACCTAGTGAACATTGACTGACAGGCATTGCTGACGGGACTTGTACCCTATGTACATACCTACTGAATATCCCCTGGGTAACAGAGAGTATAGGATGCAAGAAAGATACTAGAATCCCTACAGAATTCCCCACATTACTTCCTGAGAACATCATGGAAATTTGCCGCAATAACAAATAAACTTCTAATGCAAACCAAAAAGAAATCTCTTGTTTCAAAATTGTCCAGGAGAACAGACCAACAAAGAAAAGAACCATACTTGTTTAAAAGCTACAGAAGCCCAGTGCCGGGCATGGTGGCTCATGCCTGTAATCCCAGCACTCGGGAGGCAGAGGCAGGAGGATTGCCGAGTTCAAGGTTTGCCTGGGCTACACAGTGAGCTCAGGGCCAGCCTGAACTACAAGGTGAGACCCCGTCTCAAAAAAAAAAAAAAAAAAAGCTACAGAAGCCCAACTCTCCTCTAACATTGTAAAGTTTCAAGCCAGGCACAGTGGTGCACACCTGTAATCACAGTATTCTAGGAAGCTGAGGCAGGGTTACATATTGGAGCCCAGACTGGTCAACTCAGGGACTTAGCACGACTCTGTGTCAAAATAAAATATTAAAAAAGAATTGAGGAAACCAGTCAATGTGAAGGCTCTGAGCTCCAGAGAGAAAAGAACTGTTCTGTGTTGTGTTGAACTTAGAAAGAGATGGTGTTATGAACAACCTTGGAGAACTTAAGAGATGAGTTTACATGTATAAAGTGATGTTATAAGTAAGAATCAGTCCAGCAGTAATAAAAAAGCAATATTAACATTGGCTAGAAGCAGGATCTCCCTCTACAAAGTCATACCCTATAAAAAAATTGAGCCAATAACTATAGTAACAATGGAGCTTTTTCCATTTCTAGCATCTCCGCTTACTTTTCAATCTAAAGACATAAAAAAACCAGTTTAATTTCTTCATAAATATCAAGAGCTTTCAAGTCCCCAACTAAAACTGAATTGTACCAAAAATCCTTCTTTGCATTAAAGGTACAGATGTGATATATTATTTCTAGTCAACTAAGTTCAATGATAAATTTTTTTAAAAAAGAAAGTTGAACAACCTCCCCTTGCTGATTTTTTCCATGTAGTATCTTTTATATACAAGCAAATTGATTCTTGTCCCAGATCATAAGCTAAAAGTAAAAACGTTGTATTATTTGGAGAACAGTCCACAGATGAGTTCATACTACTCAAAGAGTAAATGAACTTCTAATATAATCTGGCGCACAATTGCACAAACTATACTCTAACTGCATGGTAACCATGAAGTGTATTTCTTAAAAACAAAAGTACCAGTGTCAAAGAGGTAGGGATAAAAGAGGTCATAACCAGACACCACAAGTGCCTAAAAAGGACAATGAACTAGTAAAAAGCATCACAGGACAAAGGCAAAAACCCTCAGGCAAACTGCCCCTCCACAGCTTGGTTCAGGTTCTTCCATATTTTAAATATTGTACTATAAAAAGGAAACCAACACTTTTTACTGTTAGAGAGCTCTACATTCTGTTATTGCTACAAGGAACTCTTCCAGAAAATTAGCTTATTGGCTAAAACTTTAAATGATGATTCTGACCCCTGTGTATACCTCTCTTCCCCTATACTGCTTTAGTGGGAGATTTGACAATGTAGTAGATGGTAAAAAAGAGGAAGCATTTACACATTTGAGGTACAAAGAGAAAAATAAAATTAAAGAAGACAAATGCCTGGCCCCCTGCCTTCTACATGAGAAAAGTTTGTATAAGAGCTCAAATATCTGTTAATTCACACACTCAGTCTGAGCAACAAGTAACTAGACAGGTAACTATACAATTCTTTAAAAAATATTTCATAGATTTATTCCTGAGAGATGTTTGCATGAAGACTAGATTACAATGATTATATTTCTTGTAGGGAGTTGATATACATACCTAACACATCTCAATTCTTTTTTATCCCCTTCCCCTCCCTGCTGCCCCCACCGTCTCTTGTTTCTTTTGCCTTTTGCAAAAGACCTATTTCTTGTTTCCCATTATATATCTTTTTTTTTTTTTTTTTTTGCTCTTCCTTTTGTTTCTACTTTGAGTTGATACTTTTTCTTTGTAGATATGCACTCTTACTCTGGAAAAAGCTGTAAAAGTTTTTAGACACTGAATTACTCATTTTATTGAAAATTTATTTTAATAATTTTGACATGATGGTTTTTATCGATCTCCTGAGACTGTCAATTTGTTGTTCTGTTAAATGTCCTAAGGTAGAAGAATTTAGCCTATAACCTTCCTATTACCTTATTGATTTGTCTCATAATTATCATTTCCCCCCTAACCACCAACTTGGTACAGTATTTCTACTTCATGAAACATTGAATATGGCACCAATGGAAATGTAGAGATGGAATAGAATAATTTTAAAACAAAGAAATGAACAAAAATGTAAGAAAGACTAGTGAGGTTTTCAGTTCAAAGTTTCCATGTTTATTTTTTCACTCACCATTACAATAGGGATTAGATGGGTTAAAGTTCATTGGAAATTCATGAGATACCTGTCAAAGACAAAAGAAGGGCTAATGAGACTTTTGCTTTTCCAGAAAGCAAAGCTTTAACATATAACTTCGTCTTACCTGCCATTGCGGAGGTATCTGGGCTCCAAAACCAAAAGCTGGAAACAATTTATCACTATGAAGAAAAAATTGAAAAAAGTAAAATGCAGTTTTCTTAAAACCAGAACTATGTCTTTACTCATGATAAAATCTAGATAAGCTCAAAGTTTATTTTTTAATCTTAGAAAGGTATGAACATAGATTATTTATAGCTATTAGAGAGAACCAATGTTTATACTTGAAAACTCCCATTCTAAATATTTTTCTTTGCATTGAAGGAGGAAAAAAGTCTATATATCCTATAAAATGGAATTTATGTTCATGTTTTATAACCTATTCTTTCTATTTAAATTTTGGGCATCACTTCACCAAATGAAAGTGTAAATCAATCCAGAAAGCCCTAAAAACCCAAGTTTTTCATTTGCCTACAGCAAACTCATTTGGCAATAAAGCCTGATGAAATTATCTGTAGCATTTATTTACAACACTTAATGTGAATGTTTATCCATTTGGCCACAGAAATAGGGTACAAATGCCAAATACCATAAAACTCTCAGGTTTCTCTAGCAAAATGTGGAATTATTTGTCCCCAAGGGTTTAGGGAAGGAACCTGGAGCTCGTATCTAACATCCTGTGAGTGGCCGCTGTAGTCCAGATGGCTGTGCTGCATCTACACTGGTAGATAGCCAAGCTCCCGCTACCACACACACCGTCACAGATACACGGGATTTCCTTTGTACATTAATTCATAGTGTTTCTTTCTTTATTGAAGATACAAGCTATGACAGGTTAGAAATATTTTCTTTGATTTGTAATTTGTCTTTAACTTAGTCTTGAACATCTTTCCTTTCATATTTTTTTTTGTTTGTTTTTGTTTTTGCTTTTTGGAGATAGGGTCTCGCTTTGTAGTTCAGGCTGGCCCTGAGCTCACTATGGTGCCCAGGCAAGCCGCTGCCAACTCAGCAATCCTCCTGTCTCTGCCCTCCCAAGTACTGGGATTACAGGCGTGAGCCACCACGCCCAGCATTATATGTGGTTACCGGGGATCGAACCCAGGTCCTTGTGCTTGCGAGGCAGGCACCGGAACCACTGAGCTAACCCTCCGGCCCAGCCTTTCATAGTTTTTATATTAGTGGATATGAAAACATAAAAGTTGTTATAACGTCTGCCTTTACTGTCTTAATAACACTGCAAGACTATAAAAATTCATATACATTTTCTCCTACAACTTTCAAAATTTGCTTTTGTTCTGAAACTTCTCACTCCTCTGGAAAGCGTTCTGCAGTAGGTCCCCCGCCTTCTTCAGCCACAGAACACCGGAGCTACGGAGCACACCTCCTGGCTCTGCTAGGCTGGACGTGCCCAGGTTCCAGACTAGCCAGGGTGATGTTGGTGGCTTCCTTTCCGATGATTATATTTATTAACCATATTAGTTTTATCAATTAATGGGTTGGATTGTGACATTGTCCTATCTGTGTAAGTCAGCGGTTTCTCAGTCATGCCTCTAAAAAGAATTACTCCCAGACCTTTTCTGCTTTCTTTCCACCCAGAGAAGCTACCTTGGGCCCAAGGATGGAAACTCTTTGCGTTGAGAGATGCAAAGCTGTCCTCTCAGTTCTGAACTCCCTCTTCTATTTTTTCAAAGCTTGTTTTAAGGTGACCCTTTCAGCAGTTTGGTCTATAATGTACACAGACTAGCACCCCAACACTGACAAGTATGAGTCAGAAACTGAAATCCAATTCTTTCCAGTTGGACGGCTGTTATAATCCCCTCCCCTTTCTAAAAGCTAACTCTCCCATATATAAATTTCACATGCATGCACGCACTTGTGGGTCTACTTCTGGCCTGTCTGCCTGGTGCCACTCCCAGTACCAGTTCCAATCTAACTTTAAAGTAAGTTTTAATAACAAGTAAAGAAAACTCCGCTTCACTTCTCTATTTCTTACTTGATTTCTTTCTTGCTTCTTCCTTTTTATTTTTTGAAATAACATCTCATCAGATAGCCCAAGCTAAGCTAAAATTTGTGATCTTCTTGCCAAGCCATGAGTGCTGAGATTACAGAACTCCGGATTCTCTATCTCCTCCTGCTCCCTTCTTTCTTATTTTTTGTTGATATTTTCCTAAAACATGTCTTGGCTATTCTGAGTCCTTTTCCCTTTTATAGAATTTTAAGAATAATTTTCTCAGTTTCTACTATCATTTTGCTTAATTTAGATTATTATAATATCTGCTTATTTAGAAATCATGATATACCTTTCCATTTAAAGAAGTATCTTTCCTTATTCTTTAATACTGTTTTACTTTATTCATTCTTTTTTTAACTGGTTATTGCTGCTTAGGGAGAAACTGATTTTTTTTATCTTATGCTAAATATGAAAATCTTTCTGAACCTTTGCTACTATCTAATCTTTTTTTCAGAGCATTAGTTTTAGTAATCACAGTTAGACTATGTTAACCTTCAGCACTTATTAGAAGCCACCACTAGAACAAATAATTTGTTGGGAGGCAGAGGCAGGAGGATTGTTATGAGTTCAACGCTGGGCTCCATAGTGAGTGACTGGATGCAGGGCCAGCCTGAAATATTAAGTGAGACCGGGTCTCAAAAACTAAAAAACAAAACAAAACTGGGTGCAGTGGTGCACACCTTAATTCCAGTACTCAGGAGGCTGAGGAAGAAACACTCATGAGCTCAAGCACAGCCTGGGCTACACAGTGAGTTCAACTATATCCTAAAGTACATAGGGTGACCTTCTCTCAAAAAAACTACTACAAATAATTTGATGACTAATAAGAAAACAGAATTATTAAGCAGTATTTTTTACTACTGCTTGCAAAATGTGTAATCTGGATTCAATCACACATACAACTTACTCCAAACGATGAAACCAAAAATAATACAGGTAAGAGTCTTGCTGATTTTAATCAGCTACTAAATAAGCAAGCTATATATAGCACATTATAACTAATCTCACCAAGAGATGAGAGATCAAAAGTAAACACTAGGAATGTTACAGGAGAAAACTAGAAAAAGTAACACCATAGGAATTTTAGGGACAAAGCTCCCCCTCAAGCACCTTAATTCTACCACCTGTATCAGAGTACTAGGTATAAAACAGAAACTGCCTTTTCCGGGGAACTGAAAAAGCAAGTGCTTCAGTGTTTCCACAGTCATACTTACGCATCATAGTCTTGAATTACCAGCCCCACAGACCAGATGGCAGTCAGGTACTCATTCACACCGTTGGGGCTGATGTAATGGAGGGAGTCCGGAGACCTGGGGTCGCCATTGGAGCCAGTGAAGTCCACTCCCACCTGTCGAACAACAATGGCAGCCCTTACTAAGGAGAAGGCACGGCCACTCCTGCTTGAGGTCCACAAACGCTTCCTAAGATGAGACACAGACTCACTCCAGAGCCTGCTACTGCTGTTTTGTAACAAATGCCTACTGATATCTCCACAAATGACTAGAGTCAAAGCCTCAATGTGGAATGAACTGCTGTTCTCATTTTTCTGGCTGTCTCAAACCGTGAATCATTATACTCATGACTCAGACTCACAGGTTGCTCTTCATCAGCCTGTGGGGTTAAAGCTTTCTATCCTTCAGTCACTGCAGGATAACTGCGGTGAGTGCACGTTTGCTTTCTCTCAGGAGGGACAGATACCTCATTCACAAAGCCAGGATGTCCAGAGTAAAGCTAGATCACTGGTCCAAAGTCTCAGAGGACAGCATACTACATATACTGTGTAAGCTTCACAATAAAGTCAGTTTATAAATAGTACGAAACAGAGAGAAAAGAGCAACATTTTACAGCATATGTTGGGAAATTCAATGGCTTACAGTAAAATTCAGTTGACATCCTCCCATGATGTAGTCAAGGAATGTGCATTCCACTGTGATCTAAAAATGAACAACATACTGTTAAAATTAAAACTCTCTTACTTTACAAAGGAACCAAAGAGCTCCCTTGGATGTTTTTAAGAGTTTGTAATCTGAACAGCAGATAATATAAATATATATAAATCACACTTATGTTTAAGACACTCCAGGTCCTGTCACAAATCTGTAACAGTTTACTGAAGGATAATTATATAGCATTAAGATTAGAACATTAGCCAGGCATGCTGTCATCCCAGCACTCGGGAGGCAGAGACAGGAGGATTGCTGAGTTCGAGGATTGCCTGGGCTACATAGTGGGCTCAGGGCCAGCCTGAACTACAAAGCAAGACCCTGTCTCAAAAAAACAAAAAGAACAATAAAAAAAAGATTAGAAGATTAATGGCCAAAGAGAAAATATACTTAATGTTTTATAAGATTAGGAATGAGTTTGATATTTAATACACTTCATCAAGATTTTTTTTAAATAAACAACTTTTTATTAATTTGACTTTTTCCCTCAATTCATAATATTTCATTTTGAAATTATACCCAGGAGAGAGGCCATTTCCAATGATAAGCTGGAAAAATATCATGAATCTTTCCTTTCCTAAGATATTGGAAGACTTTTAATAGCCCCCCTCCTTTGCTAAAAAGTTGTCAACTTGGAAGAACAATTACTTGAAAGATTTAATATTTCTCATTCTTTTCAAGACCTTAAAGGTGATCCAATGCTCATGTGATTTTTTTTTTTTTTTTTGAGACAGGGTCTCGCTTTGTAGTTTAGGTTGACCCTGAGCTCACTATGTAGCCCAGGCAAGTCTTGAACTCAGCAATCTTCCTGTCTCTGCCTTCCAAGTGTTGGGATTACAGGCGTGAGCCACCATGCCCAGCACTGTGGTATGTGGTATTGATGGTTGGAGGGCGTGAGTCACCACTCCCAGCACTGTATGTGGTTTCTGGGGATTGAACTCAGGACCTTGCACTTGCAAGGCAGGCACCATTAACCACTGAGCTAAATCTCCAGTCCCGCTCATGTGATTTTTAGTTTCCTAAAATCTTGTTTGGTATGAACCATGACGGGAGAATTTGAAATGTGATACTGCATTATAAGTGGCTCATGTCAACTAACCTCACAGTGTTTCACACTGATAACACCTGAATTCTTATAGCTTTTTTTCTTTTGCTTCTTTTTTTCATTAATGCATTCATATTCAATCTGGAAGAAGAGAAGACAAAGTGTTAATTTTTAGTAGCAATACCAGAAGTGTCAATGAAAATTCTATCTCCTTAGAATCAATCAACTTTCTAATACAGGATTGTTGCAAAGTACACCTCTGAAACACATAATTCTTTAAGTATGTGAAATATTTATTGGTGAAATCTCCAATAATCCAGGCACTCCTAAAATTGCATAGCTTTTAAAACAGTCCAAGTGTAACTTTGTCACTATAAGTAATTTTCTCAAAAATTCCAAATAATAACCTTTCTTCTTTATAATAAAGGAAGTAAAATATTACTCCTAGGAAATAGCAACACAAAGAAGAAAAATACACCATTTAGGAAAAAAGGAAAAATTTGACATCATACAACAGAATTATCCGAGGCCCAAACCTGTGGGAACATCTCTATCCACTGGGAATATATGTCTAAAGAATGTACAAGATTTCTCCTGCGCTTTTTTTTTTATTTTTTTTTATTTATGTTTTGGGCTTTTTGGTTTTTGGAAACAGTCTTTCTATGATGTAAGGCTAATCTCAAACTCATTGTGTACCTCAGCCTGGCCTTGAACTCATTGTTATCAGACTGCCAAGTGCTTAGATTATACATGTGCCACTATATAGGCTGACCTCGCTTAATTTTTAAACATTCAGACTTTCATCATTTCTTATTGGTTTTGCTTTTGAACTCTTCGCTGGAAGGAAGCATCATCATACTGTAATCCCAACATCTTAGGAGGCTGAGGCAGGAGGCTAAGGCCAAGTGTACTCAACAAACCCATATCATTAGATAATAGCTCACTATTATAATATTGGAGGTACTATGAACTAAGCCTTTGTACTTCCCTGGGTAAGGACTAGTCAAAGAAAAGAGTCAGAGGTCAGATTATAAAAGCCCCTGGACCAAGTAGGATAAGTAGACTCAATTCATCCCCAGGGATTTGTCTAGCATTGTAGATATTAGCTACTGAGATGCCAAAAGCCTTAAAACCAAGCACTTCTAGTCAAACTAGATATGCCATTGTAAGCCAAGCTTCCACATACTTGTTAAGAAAGGCAATCTTCTACACAGTCTTTTGACAATCACTCACCCACATGAGGACAGGCCTTGGTCCTGACCCTAGCTACACACTTCCTATGTGGAAACATCATGACCAGTTTCAGACTTACTGAGTACTCATTGTTCCACTTGAACTTACGCAGCACTCAAGGTCAGTCCCAGCTTCCAATATTTCAGACTCACAACAGACTGGTGGATTCCTACCACTGCAGCCTGCGACGGGGACACATCAGTCAACTGACCTGCTTAAGCTGCCAGAAAGGACCTGCCAGCTCTGAGGTACAGGCACCTACTATTGACACTGCTCTCGCTCTGTCTTCTCTATGTGAGCAAATTGTTGTTCCACACTTTGCTAGACAACACTGTTTTCCTTGCCAAGACAGAGTGGCCAGAAGCATCTGAACATGCTAGTGACTGATACTGTAGACACTTGCTTTCATTCAGGCAGTAGGAGTCTTTGCCTGGCATTAGGAACTGTTAGATGGGGTTCAGTTCAACAAAATTAATATCCCAAATATGAACTCTGGATTATCTGATTACTAAACAAGACCCCAGATTTTAGAAGATTCTGAGTAAAAACGTAGTTAACTCTTTCCTATGCCAAAGCAAAAAATAATAAACAGAGCTAAAATAAATGGTACACACAAATGCAAACATACAACTTACAGGTGAGTTTCTGGAGGCTTCTTTCAGTTTTGTCATGGTAGTTTGAAATGTTCCAATAAGATCATGTGACCCATCATTGTCATAATCATAACACTCTACCTGGAATTAAATATAATACAAACAAATAAAATGTTGTTAAGACATATTAGCTGCAATAAATGACCTACCAAGCAGTAACTTTTTAACTAAAGTAAAAATGGGGGTATTGTAGTACTTACATAGCAAAGTGAAAACTTCCCATAGAAGTAAGAAATACTTTCAAACCCCAGCTATCATTGGATAAGGGCTCTTAGATCTCAGAGGATGAAAATACACAAAGGTTGTTTAAATTTCACAGTACATGGTTTTCTGCTACTCTACCATAACCCCTGATAAAAGATAAAATGGAATTACACCTACTTTCTCATCTACCACTTTACCTTGTTGTCATTACACAGGCAGTTAAAATGTACACTTAAGTCTTAGATCTTTTAGGATTACGAGAAGTGTATTTCATAGGCTATAGTTGGGTGAAGCTAGGCGTGCATGAAGAGTTAGACACAATGAGGTCAGATGTGTATTATTCTGAGGATCACAGCTCTTACAAAGAAATGAAAAAGAAATCAGTCCACTGGGCAACTATCTATACTAGGTCATATTTACTCCATTCCCATGCTAGACAGGGTGAGTCTCAGATCAGTTTCTCGTTCAAAGCTCTCCGAAAGCAGAGAAAAGAAAGGCAAGAATATTCGCTTCACAGATAGTTTTGTGTCATGATGATAGATTAGCTATAAAATAAATAGTATTTCCAGTGGGATACATAAAGTGATGTTAACTATTAGCAAACAGAGGTGTTCAAGGGAGCTGAAAACTAACCATAATGAGGGTGAATATTGAATACTAATGTTTGACAGTACTTCATAAATTCAAAACAGATTATTTCATTTCTGTGAACATTTATTATGTGCCCATGGACATCCTCTAAAGTTTTGTGAAGTGCACAGAGTTGAAATTCTTATTGTTCTCATTTTTGTAGAATTGAGATTTGAAGGAATTAAAAAGTCTTAGAAGATCGAATAGCTTTTGTGGTAGTCACCACAGGCAAAGTAAGGCTGTGTATGGTAAGGATACTGGGAAGCTCCTACTGCCTCTGCTTCAGAATAAAAGCGTGTAACTGCAAAGCTATCTGCATTTTCCCTCAGTTGAGAGAGAACGCCATCTCACTACTACCCTTCACAAATTACTTTAATCACCAAGCTAAAATGCTCCAGATTTTTGTATATTCACTTGACAAAACAATTGTTTGTATTCTCAGTTCTATGATAAGAATATTGCATTCTTATCATAACAGGAGATCCTCTGTTCCTTAGTTATATTCTCATTATTTTTCAGAAACACTAAAAATCAGTCAGTCAAAACAGACAATTCCAGAATTGCGATGGTATACAGCAATACAAGATTTTGTTTAAAGAAAAGCTTTGTGGGTACTTTGGTTATTTACCAATCTGACAGTTTGATTCTTGCCCTACATATTCAGAATCAAATTTTGAAATCTAAATTGCTTTATGGAACTCTTTAATCTGTCAGTGGAAAAGACAATTCTAATGATTTTTTTCTAAAGGAAATAAAATTTCAAAATAGAAAATTATCTTAATATTTTAGTAAGATTGGTTTTTAGCAGAGATTTTCAATTATGCAATACAGGCCTAACATTTTAGATTTCCATTCAGTAAACACCAGATTAGATCCAAGCAAGGTTAAGCTTTAATAAGTTCAATAATTTATTTAAACAAATTTAGGGATTAAAACTCTAGCATGTTTATTTAGACTGAAACTTCAAGAAATATTTAAAAATTTTAAATTAAAAGTTCTGATTATTCATTATAATATACTGGAAAGAGCTCCTTCTTGCCTCCTGGAAGGCAACATAACATTTTTTGTGTACATGGTGTTGGAGATTGAACCCAGCGTCTCTTGCAGGTGAGGCAAGCACACTACCAGTAAGCTATGACCCTAGCCTCCTCTTTCTTCCTCTCGCTTTTTCTCTCCTTCCCTCTCTCTCTTTCTCTCTTTTTTTTCTCAGTACTGGACATCAAAAATTCTCTTTTTTTTTTTTTTTTTGAGATAGGGTCTCGCTTTGTAGTTGAGGCTGGCCCTGAGCTCACTATGTAGCCCAGGCAAGCCTCGAACTCAGCAATCCTCCTGTCTCTGCCTCCCGAGTGCTGGGATTACAGGCGTGAGCCACCACGCCCAGCCAAAATTCTTTCTTTTTTGACACAGGGTCTCACTAAATTGTCCAGGCTGATCTCAAATGTGAAAGCCTCCTGCCTCAGCCTCCAAAATAGATGGATTACCGGCAATGTACTACCACCCCCAGCTGAGGTGAAATGCACTATGTCACTTAAGTCTTCTCAAGAATTCAAACACCAGTACTACTATTTAAATAACAGCAACAACAAAACTTATGAAATTTAAATGTATGCATATATGCACATATAATATATACATATGTATATATGCAAAAGAACACACAGTCCACACAAAGTTACACTCACTATGGCATTCCCATGTTAGGCAAGGGGGCAGCATGCATGATTATTCATTTTATTCACTTGATCTTATGAAATACATGCTCGAGTGACAGCACATTACAGCAAGGAAACTACTGAAGAGTCTGACTCTATTCTCTGCTCTATAATTCTTTACTCTGCTTCTGAATAATTTCCACAAGGTAAATACATCATAAATGTATGATAATCTGATACTGCAAAGAAATATAGGGCTAGAGAAAAAGTGAATGATGATATGACAAACTTAGAAACTTTTAAAAATGGACATTTATCAAACAAGGCTCAGAAAAATCTGTTTACTTACTACAATAAAATAGTTCTGTAAGCATGACACTGTGAGCAAAAAAAGTTTTAGAAACATTGTTTTGGCATTAACAGATTATTACAAACTCTTATTTATGGTCTACAATTGTTTTCCTCGACTTACCTGATTTATCAGATCTACTGAGGTTTACATTTTTTACTGTGGGAAGCTAAAGTTCTGGATTTCATCTAACAATAAAAGGTAAACTTCATAGCTACTTTTCTAGTATTTATAGTGTATCTAAATTTTTAGTGCATCTTAACATACCATACAAGTCACATTTAACATTGCTTTTTGAAGTTTCATATAAATTGGGAACAATTTCTTATGTATCTCAAAAATTAGGCAGTTTTCAATAAGAATACTATCTCTACTAGGTTATATATTTACAAAATTTTCACTCTTTATCTTAATTTTCTTGAAAGGTAGAAATCATAACCTCTACAATATAAGTGAAGAAATTAGTTGATCTGCCCAATATCCCTTATCTAGTTAAAGGACTAAGTCAAAACTTAACTGACTCCATGTCTTAGTATTTTACATTACCTTTCTTGTTTTCACTATTTTAATTACAAAAAATAAAAGCAGAAAAAAATCTACAACAAAAAATCCTGGTCTGCTGACCTCTGAATAAGAAAGGATTCTATCTACAATCACATAACAATAATGACTCCAGATAAAAAGTCATATGTGTGTGTGTGTGTGCGCGCGCGCGTGTGCGTGCGCGTATGAGCATGTTGGTTTGGTTTAATGGCTAAGCATAAAACTTTTTTAAAAAGCTCTGGGACCTCTAGCTTTCTCTGTTCCCATTTCACTTCCCTGACATTCTAAAGCTAAAGTCTTCAGTGAATTTTTATGATTTGTTTTCTGAAAATAAGAGATAGCAGTACCATCACTTTCTCCTCTTCTCCAATGCTAAGTGAAACTTCTGGGTTCTTGGAGTTACATGTATATGTGGAAAGGGTACGCTAAGAGCAAAAAATATAGTTAATAGTTCCTACTTACAAAGTAAAGGAATCTTGGAAAAAAATAAGCTGCACTTTTTTTTTTGGAGACAGGGCCTCACTTTGTAGTTTAGGTTGGCCCTGAGCTCACTATGTAGCCCAGGCAAGCCTCGAACTCAGCAATCCTCCTGCCTCTGCCTCCGAAGAGCTGGGATTACAGGTGTGAGCCACCACTGTGGTATGTGGTATTGACTGCTGGTGGGCGTGAGTCTCCACTCCCAGCATTGTATATGGTTACCGGGGATCGAACTCAGGACCTTGCACTTGCGAGGCAGGCGCCGGAACCACTGAGCTAACTCTCTGGCCCTGCACATTTAATTTTAGAATACAAAATAGAAAATATGCTGTTTGATTAAAAATTAATAAATCAAACACACCTACTTCCTCAAACAGGCCATTTTACTAATCAGAAAACATTTTTTTAGTATTCTCATAAACAACACTCAAGTATATAGGCATGTTATATCATTTACTTATAAAAATATTATCTTATTAGCTTTATAAAATAGATGTACATGCCTGTATTTATGTGTATTATAGACAATAATTATATAGACAATAATTGTTTTATGGTGGTCTGACACAATTTTTCGACTCTAGAATGGTGTGAAAGTAACATGCTTTCAGTAGAATCTAAACTTTCAGTTTTGAATTTGGATCATTTCCTAGACTAGAGATTTGTAGTAAGGTTCTCTCCAAATTCCAGGTAAAGGCAGAAAACAGATCTGAGTCAGTCACACTAAGGTAATCGATAGAACAACTGACAGAACACAGCATACTGTGCTGCTAAAATACGATGTCAGGAAGGTTAGGTATATTCAATATACTTCTAATTACGGCCTTTTCTTGTTGCTGGAGATTAACCTCAAGGCTTCACACATGCAAGCATGCATTCTACCATGAGCAACACCCCAGACTAACTTAGAATATTTTCAACTTAAATTGAGTTTATCACAGTGAAATCCCATTTTCAGTCGAGGAGCATCTGCACATAATTTCAAATTACCTTAATGGTTTTGTCCATATCCCCATAGCACAGGGAATTAAGAGAGATTTTAAAAGGCTTCCAAACAGGATTCAAGTTATTTTTAATAACCTACAAAAATGAAGATTCAAGGATCCATTAGAACAACATCTAATTCCTTAACATTTTTCTATTATCTTTCAAAGGCTGTAGGTCAAATAGGAACAAAGTTTATTAGAAGAAAATGTTTACAGACTACTAGAGTAATGTTAGAGAACTCAGGAGACATTTGAAGAATCTCCCCTGGCCATATCTGAATTAATCTGCATAGCACAAATAATAGCATTAATGAATTATAACATTATAAACATTTATAATAACATTATAAACTATAAAGTTTATAATGACACTAAAACAGAAGTGAAGGAAGAGGAATGCCTGCTAATATCAAAAGGGTTAAAAATTCAGAAAAAAATCACTTTTATACAATCCTTGATATAACTGATTCATGTATAGATAATGAATGTGAAAGCCACTGAATAAAGAGAATAGGTAATTAATGCAGTCATAAAACATCACACCACAAGTAACTTAAGTAGGCAAAAAAATGGTACTTATTGTGGCAAGATCTCACAGGCAACACTTCATCAAATAGCCATGCCTGGCATCATCAGTAGGGCAGCCTGGCATGCAGAGCCCCAGCAATGCAAAGGACAAGTACATAAAGTACTCATGACAGATTTGTTTCATGTGCATCTTCTTGGGAGGAAAAATAATCTACACACTGGACATTCTGGTTCAAGAAGTTCAATGACATGAAAGTCCAGAGAGGTAGATAATAGGAGTCCTGTATTAAGAATATAAGAACTAAGTGAGCTCAGGGCCAGCCTGAACTACAAAGCGAGACCCTGTCTCCAAAAAGCAAAAAAAAAAAAAAGAATATAAGAACTAAATGTAAAACATAAACCTTTACTCAATCTTGGACAAAACAAAGCAAAAACTATATATAAAACATGTATGAAACATCTGAAGAAGTCAGAGTATAACTGTTACACTGAATGACATTCTAAATCAGTGATATTTTTCTCACACACAAGGCATAGTTTCCCCTTATTCTTGAAAAGTGACTGCTATACCATTTAAAGGTGAATAGCCATTAAGTCCACAGCCTACAGATGATGATTTTTGCAAAAGGAAATACATGTGTGCTTGTGTGTGTGTGTGTGTGAGAGAGAGAGAGAGAGAGAGAGAAAGAGAGAGAGAGAGGGGCACAACATAAGCATGCACTGGTCTGACCAGCTGATAAACCCAGATTTAGTGTTCATTATATAAATAAAAAATAATTAAGCATCGCAGCACATCCTCATTGAGATTAAAAAGTAAACACGAAACACAGTGACTGTCTTTGTTTATAAATCTAAACCCAAATTAATATTTCTATCAATGTAATAACTTTACAAAATTCATGTCAGTATAATTACAAGGAAAACTTTACTGTTCAATTCAGATATTTACCTCTGTTCGATGAACCATCAGCCAGTTTCCATCAGATGTCTGCTTATGAAACTCCAGATATGGGTCAGACTTTCCAAACAGATCCTACGTTTAAAACAAACAGGGTTTTTTGTTGGTTACTTTTTTGGTGGGACTGATGATTGAACTCCTGGCTTCCTGCATACTAGGCAAATGGTCTCCCACTGTAGCCCCAGCCCTAACACACAAACAGCATTCACTTTCTTCACAAAGCATGTAAGGCCACATTTTATAAAAGCCAATAACCATGAGTCAAACTCCACAGCACAGATACACTGGTTGTAAATAAACATCCTTTCACCTTTGTTATTACCTTATAAACTACTAAAGTCTACTAGGAAGAATTACAAGGTATTTGTGATAGATACTCATAATCTTCTTTGAAATATTGATATTTCAAAAACAGATTGATCAATGGACCATGAAAGATATTTTTGACTTATTGTCAGTGCTAATATTTTCATTCCCGTACACCAAGTAGTTGTTGTGTTTGATTTTTGTTTTCTGAGACAAGGTCTTGCTTTGTACTTCAGGCTGGCCTCAAATTCGCAGCAACCCTGCCTCTGCCTCCCAAGTGCTGGGATTACAAGCATTTGCCAGCACACCTGGTGTACACTAAATAGTTTTATATAAATGACATCTCCAACATTAGCTGTACTAACTGTATAAGTGACAGGACTGTTTCTGCTAGAAAATAGGTTCAGGAGTGTTAAATGACTTTTCCCAGCTCAGATAACGAAAGAACTGATGAGTCTGGGCCTTGATTTTGTGTCTAACCCTTCTATGTCCAGCACCCTCTCATCCACCCTAGACATTCATTTTATGGGCATAAGGAAGTAGAGGTAGACATCCAAAGTGCAAAACAGAAATAACTCAAAGACACAAATGACATCTCCTATTTCTTCTATAACTCAGCATAGCACTCATATTAAATTTCAGTCCAAAAAAGTACCCTCATTCCCATTCCCAACATGGATACACATAGAGGTAAAATTCTGGGATTATATACAATCACTCATATGGTTTAACACAACTGGAGAGACAATGGAGATTTAATCTTCTCATTTTTATCTTCATTTTGATATACACTCCCTAGTACATACTACTATTATTGAAAATGAAAGAATGCTTGTTAATTCCTCAGTAATTATCCAGATATACTCCTGAAGCTTTTTTCTTCCCATCTTGAATTAACCTCTACTTCAGAGGTAAGAATATTATTTCCTCTCTGTGCACAAGTTTAATGTCAAGCAAGTACCATATGTGGTACAGTCAAATATGTAAATACAAAGCCTATGGAAAACTTTAGCCTATCTCTAGGAAGAATTTTAAAGTAAATGAAATAAGTCCTTCTGTGCCTTCCATTTTCCAAAGCTAACAGCAGAATTTTACAAAGATAAGTTAACTTTTCAAAAACTCATTAACATGCTGTGTGACTTATTTAAAAATAATCCTATGGGAAAGACAGAATATGCTCATTATCATTTTGAAGGTCAGAAAATAGCCTTTGTTAGAAAATTCATTAAGCTGTCAGTATTAGCACTAAAATAAGAGCTAAAAGTTTCTGACTTATACTTCCAGGATATGGTAATTGAAAAAAGGTGAAAAAAAAAAAAAAGAAAAAAGCAAGGTTGAAGAACTGTTTGTGTAGTATATTACATTTACCTAAGGGCTAGAGGAAGGAAATAAATATAAAGGCAAATACATAAATATATACACATATGTATCTATATGTACACACACATAGATATATATATATATATATACACACATGTGTGTGCATATAAAATATCTTTAGATCTTTATGAAGTTGGAAAATTAAGTCATAAAACACAAATTTTTTAAAGTTACCTACAGGTCAGAAATAGAAAACGGTAGGATTTAAAAAAAAAAAGAAAAAGAGAAAACAGGGTAGGATAGATAAGAAGACAAGTCCAATTTCTCAGTTATAACTTTAAAAACTTGGCTTTGGCTGGGTGTGATGGCTCACGCCTGTAATTGCAGCACTTGGGAGGCAGAGGCAGGAGGATTGCTGAGTTCGAGGTTTTCCTGGGTTACATAGTGAGCTCAGGGCCAGCCTGAACAATAAAGCAAGACCCAGTCTCAAAAAAACAAACAAAAGAAAAAAAAAAGAAAAGAAAAGAAAGAAAAGGTACCCTCAGGCCAAGGATGGGATAATTTGGACACCAATGAGAATCTGCCTATTACGGTTATTAAAGTTCAAATTTATGAGGATATAACACTTTTAAAAAAGACTAAAACAAACAAAAACTTCATTAGCATATTTGGAAGATGCTAGAGAACCAACTTATCCCAAAAAATTGTAAATATGGGGATTAAAAAAATAAACACTTTAATTTACTGCTCTTGTATATATCATACCTCAAAATAAATGTCTACTAGGGTGAAATATCTCTATATAAAACCATTCTTGCTAAGAAACAAAGAAGCAATGATAGAAAATACCAGTCTTTCAGATCCTGAATAAAATATATCCAGGTAGTTATAATCAATAGTCACTAACCAAAACACAATTCAGTAGAAGTCTCTCTACAGAACTGCACATGCACTTGGAAAAATATACTCCTAACAATTCAAAACACTATCAGATTATGCCTTCACATTCAATTACCAGCTTATAGAGATCAGGAAAAAAAGGCAGAGAAAGAGAAACATGCTAAGTGATACCACCAGGTTTTAATCAGCAGGATGTAGAATGTGCAAAGGAATGTGCTTAATTGAATAAATTCCAAAGATGTATTTATGGGTGGATGGGTAGATGGAGAAAAAGAAAGGAGAAAAAAGAAAGAGAGGGAAAGAGATAAGAAGAGAAAGAGGGAAAGAGGAAGGGTAAGCAAGGTAGAAAGAAGGAAGAGAAATAAAAAGGAGGAAGCAAGTTATAGATTATAAGCATTTAAGAAACTTTTTTAAAATTGAGTTTTTAAAAAGGTCTTTAAGAGATACATCAAAAATATTCATGTATGAAATGATAGAGTGATTGGGAAAAGAAGGCATACCTAGGGAGAGAGATTCTCATTGCCAAAAAAAAAAAAAATTTAAATAAATAAAACTGGCCAGAGCTAAAATAGCTGAAGAAGATGGGTGATAGAGACATGAATTATTTTTTAAAATACCGCTGTTTTTATGTACACTAGTCTCTTTTCAAGCAAAACTGTAAGCTAATGTGAACAATAAAGAATGACTAGATTATAGAATTAAATGCAAAATTCACTCAAGAACTACCACGACCCATGTTGTTTATTAAACTGTTATTGTGTACTGGTACTCATCCTACTAAGAAATATAACATGGCCCTTCAGATGCAAAGAGGACAACTCACTTGTAATCAGTGAAGCACAGACTCTTATTTCTTTCCTAAAAGTGACCCAGCTCCTCTCTTTCCTGACTCACACTAACAATGATGCTTGTGTTCAACTTCTCTTCTTAATCTATACAAATTCTGACTACATCTACGTGAAAGAGGTGAAGAGAATTTGTCTAGTTAAGGAGAGGTAGGTGCAACTTAGAAGCAAATGAAGCACTGGACGATTCTTGGATGGAGTTCATGTTAGTTGCATTATCATTTTCTCCAAAAGGAGCCAATGTGAGTTAAAAATGTGACATCCTTGTTGAAATCTGTACAATCCACTTACCTTATTATCCAGTTTTCTAGCTTCCATTTCAAACAAGACAACTCTATTATCCTTTATTTCTTCTGCTGAAATCTATGAGTAGTTATGGTAAATCAAAGAAAATGTATTAGAAATTCTGATAGATTCACAAACTAAGTTCTTTTTTAATATAATAGAGTATAAACTCCATACTTACATAAATTAATTCTAAAATATGAATATGTAAAAATTATATAAATGAGCTATTAAAATACACTATGATACATTATAATTAAAAATTATACAAATGAGCTATTAAAATACACTGATACATTATGATTAAAAATTATATGTGAATTCTAAAATGTTTAATAAGAAAATGGCATCACTGAGATTTATCACTTGATCCACTTTCCCATTTTGAGAAAGATCTCTCTTCTTTGTATTATTTTTATTTTGTTCCTTTACTATAATTTGGGTTTCTCATATAAGAAAAACCACGTGCCAGTTAGGCTTGTGTGTCTGATTTATTTCACTTAATATTAGGACTCTGGGTACATGCACCAATGTTATGCAAGGAATGCAAACATTATGCAAACATGTACTAATAAAAAAGTAAGAAAGGAAAGAGAAAAGAAGAAAACAAATACATCCTGAAATAAGAAATATCTGGTTTTATAAAGTATTGTATTATGTAAGCTTCTGTTAGAATACTATTTCATTTGAGTGTGAAACCATTCTACACAAAGCTGAACAAGCTCAACAAGTAGTTACAATATCAGAAATCTTACATGAACCACGACTGAGATATAAAAAAAAAAAAAAAGATGTGCTGCTATTCTGGTAAAATTCTAGTCTAATTTTTAAATTTTCACTGCTTTGAATTTTATTTTTTTCTTCATAATTATTTTAATTACTGACAAAAACCTTGTTAGCAATAATCAACCAATCAGAGGTATGTAATAAAATATGAAATTTCTTTCCTTCCCTCCACCAATTATATTTTCTAAAAGAAAATGCCCAGAGTGCCATGGATCTCTATTTGAAGTATGCATTTAGACAACTAACATGTGTCTAACTACTTACATGTGTGTAAGAGGGGGGCAAAAAAGGAGGAATAGGGGAGAGAGACGAGTGATGTGTGTGTGTGTGTGTGTGTGTGTGTGTGAGCCATGTGGGAATTTCTTTGGGCATGTACACACAGCACACAAATACACACAAATAATATCAAATTTAAAAACAGAAAGAGGTCAGGCCATATTAATCTTCCATAATACAGATCAGGGTTTCTTTTCCATTTAATACAATGTGTCTTTGGCTGTAGATTTAGTTCAGTGGTTTCAGTGCCTACCTTGCAAGCTCAAGGTCTTGAGTGTGATCCCTGGTAATTAGATACCACAATGCAATCAGCAAAATGCCGGGCGTGGGGGCTCATGCCTGTAATTCCAGCACATAGGAGGCAGAGGCAGGAGGATTGCAGTGAGTTCAAGGCTTGCCTGGGCTACATAGTGAGCTCAGGGCCAGCGTGAACTACAAAGCAAGACCCTGTCTCAAACAAAAACAAAAAGAAAAACAGACAAAAAAACCCCAGTGTGTCCTTAACCTTTTTCTAGGGGAATATATTGAATTATGCCTTAGTGGCTACATGATTTGTCAGTCTAAATATAGTTAGTCTATTCTCTCTACTGCTATTATCTGTGATAATGCGTTAAATGTATATACTTCAGTGAGTATTCCTGTGTATTTTGGCACACTTCGCTGGCATTTCTGTGGCATGACTGCCATACTACAACTGAGCATTTGTGTGTGCATATTCTTTTAGTGCCCTTTGACATTGAGAATAAACTGTTCACTCAGATGCTTCTGCTCAACCTATGCAATCTTATCCCTTCAACACTAGTTTCTGTGACTGTAAACAGCTTTGCTAATCTAGTAGATGAGATATATAATTTTATCATACATTCCTAGATTGTTAATAAGCTACAACACCTTTCCCTAGATATTTTGGCTATTTATATGCTCAAAAATTTTTCTCATAGCTTTTTTATTATAATCTAGAACCAAACAGCTGCACAGATAAATGTTTTTAATAATCGCAACAACTTTTAAAATGACAATCTCTCAAGAAGCCAAGATTTCATTCTCAGAGATTGCTACGATTTTATCTGCTCTAAGGAGTTACTCCCTCAAAAGAAACTTTTGTAGAGAAGGTATTCAAAGTGTGTCATTATATAATTGGAAGGCTAAAATATGATGAAATGCATTTTCATTTGCTCAGGACTAGTAATCAGCAACAGAAAACCTGGGTAGGAGAATGGAGAGAACACAGAATGAAAAACGATGGTAAGGACTATAGATTCACGGGGGGGGGGTTGCAGGGTTGATAGGCATATGGGTAAAAAATGAGAATTAACTCGTCGTATACTGGTATAAATTTCCCAATGCTGAGTGTGATTGTGAGCTGTATGCAAAATGTACCAATAAAGAATTCAAAAATAAATAAATAAAAAGAATTCAATTAAAGAAAGACTATAGAGGGCTGGAGGATTAGCTCAGTGGTTCTGGTGCCTGCCTCGCAAGCACAAGGTCCTGAGCTCAATCCCCGGAAACCACATACAATGCTGGGCGTGGAGACTCATGCCCACCAGCAATCAATACCACATACTACAATGTTGGGTGTGGTGGCTCACGCCTGTAATCCTAGCACTCGGGAGGCAGAGACAGGAGGATTGCTGAGTTCGCGGCGGCTTGCCTGGGCTACATGGTGAGCTCAGAACCAGCCCGAACTACAAAGCGAGACCCTGTCTCAAAAAAAAAAAAAAAAAAAAAAAAGACTATAGATTCAATGGTCCTGTTCTAATACAATATTCACTTGGAATAAAATCTATTAGGGAAAGTTCCTGACATATTGAAAAGAGACTGCTCCCTTTGTACACTGCAATGATCCACTCGGATTACTAAGCAGGTTCCCTAACTTGGGAACAGACTCTTTCATGCAGGAGGGGTATCACTAAGGCGCACCTGACCTCTGTGGACAACTTAAATGAGAGGTTCCATACTAGCTTTTTCTCCTTTTTTGGCACAACACATTTTTCACTTGTGACCACTGTAAGGCAAAGGTGGATGGAAAGCAACATTCTACATCAAATAATAAAGCATGATGTAAAGTATCTGTCTGACACATGCACTTCTAGCACATCCAATTATGCTAAATCTTTTGAGATAAAAGACAAATATTTTTACCGTAATGCTCCCTTTCCCAGCAGGCTTGCCATTTTTAAGCACCAGTGGTCGAGTTAGCTTCTTACTGGAGACAATCTGTTAAAATTGGAAAGTAATACAAGGAACTCTTTCATTCAAAATGGAAGTTTGTAAAGTGAATAGTTTCCCCCCAAAATAAGTATAAAGTTTAATTAAAGTAATTAGAAATAGAATCTAAGTCCACTTCTTTAAGAACACAAAACATTGAAAATGTATCTATACATTTAAAACTAAATAGAAAATACTTTCAAAAATCCTTTTCTTTTTCTTTTTCTTTTTAAATTTGAAACAGGGTCTCTCTTTGTAGTTCACACTGGCCCTGAGCTCACTATGTAGCCCAGGGAAGCCTTGAACTCACAGCAATCCTCCTGCCTCTGCCTCCCAACTGCTGGGATTGCAGGTGTGAGCCACCACGCCTGGCTAAAAATCTTACTCTTGAAGATATAATCTCCCTACCCACTAGGTTCTTTACTAATTTCCATACTTCAAAGTTCATCTTCTGCATTGTAATGGAAAAGGGGGCCAGATTCTCATATATAAAATCAGAGCCATGATGCCTCTGGGTAAATGGTGGACCGCAGAAGACTCAACAAATCAGATTCAATTTTTCAAATTATGCACAAGTTTGATATATTACTTTCACAAAATAGGTTTTCAAAGTAATACAGTATACCTCTGGACATATATATCTCTCAAATCACTAGAATTTTAGTTAGATTGGAATGCTTTTCCAAAAGCAACTTCAATTTTCTCTTTAATAATAGTTGTGAAAGTTTTACAAAACTGACCAATTCCAAATTGTCCTTTCAGACACGAAAAAGACAAAACTCTCAAACTGAAATTGAACTGAACAATGAACTCACAACAGACAAGTTCAAATGATAAGTGTCACTCCTTTAAGAAAAAATAACTCCTCCATTCTGATACTTTTCTTGACTTATACAAATGGCAGTGATCCCTCCTGATAAGCTAGAAGCAAAATCTAAGCTACAGCCAAAACCCTGAGCCACTGGGCAACTCTTTCCTGACTAAGTTTGTCACTTACTGAGAGGATGTGGCACCTAAAATAAAGATAAGATACAAGAGACAGTGCCAAAGTGTGTGCAAAAAAATGGGTGTCAGAGTAGGGTTATGGGGAAATGAGGTTTAAAGTGATGCAGCTAAAGTGAAAAAGAGCAAGCCAGGTAACAGGGTGTCATTAGGGGGCCAGGGTATCAGTCATGAGACATTACTGTTACTTCAACAGGACCGGTAGCTTAACCATAATATAATTACACTGAACTCCACTAGAACAGAGGCACTGAGATGCCAAATGAAGCACCCCTAACTCAAAAAGATGAAGAGGCTTGGCCAGAAATACATGATTCTTGCCCACAGGAAAATAAGATGAATTTTATAATGTTCAAGTCACCCACATATATATATATATATAAACTCAGTCTTTAAAATGATTAATGCTTTACTACTTCAAAAAGTAGACTAATGAACACTTATCAATAACACCAACTCTGTGCTTTAACTTTAGACAAAATAGAATATACTGGCTATTTTTACCTACCTGTCCCAGGGTACACTCATATTCTCCTAAGAAGTCATCATCACTCAGCTCAACAGTCTTGTTGTCAATGTCATAGATCCCGAATTTTAATTTCTGAACCACTTCAAAGTAGTAATCAATAATAAATTTCTTGGAAAATTTGGGATTCAAGCAATTCTTAATCCTTTCAGTGCGTTCAACCTATATCCATTCCCCAAAACAAGTTAAATAAAAAAGTTTCTTTAGATCAAAGATGCATTGGATTTTAACTTTAAGTACTACATATAATTTAATATGGCATGAAAACTAAAGGAAGCTTCTGTATGTGTACGAAGAATTCCATAGTCAAGGTCAAACATCCAAAAAACTACATTCGTAGAAGAGACAATGTTAGTATTTTCAATACTTTAAATGATGTCTTCACTTTGTCAAATAGCAAATCAGACTACTTTTCGCCTAAAGTATGTAACATTACCTCATACCACTGTTGACCACTTGTGTTCAAAAATAACACGCACAGAGGGTCCGACTTAGACGTTGCATCAAGATCCAAAAGATTGTCACAGGAAATGTTCAGCTCCACCTTTGTGACACACTGTGCAGCCATCTCTTCAGCTGTCAGCAAACCAATGAGACCAGAAAGGAAACGAAATGGTGGTGTTAAGAACCATGCTCACTCCTAATGAAAACAGCTGAGCTCTTAGGACAACACTAAGAAATAGTTACAGAGTAAATGTGCTACAATGAGATCAGTGCTGCGTGTCTATTAGCTCATCAGAGTGATACTGATTTATTACCCGGTGATCAAATTTATTACTATACAGCAATAAAACATAGCTTTTACAATGTTAATATATACTAACCTTTTCACCTTACCATACACTTTATTGTTCAGAAAATAAATCTTATATTGAGTATTCACTTCAACATTGTAATAAAACAGATTTAACCACCACCTTAATTTTATTTTTATTTAATAAGACACTGGGTGGGATATTTTCTGTTTTAAGTAATTTTGGCTAAGATCCAAACTTGGGGAAGAAATGACCTCTACAGTCCCATCCTTCCATTCTTGTTCCCTGCTTTGCAGAAATGATTCTTAGTCTGGGGTGCTTTATTGGCATTGTCTATGGGAGCTTTCAAAACTACTGAGGCCACGGTCCCCCATTTAATTCAGCTGGCTTAGGGTCCAACTTGGGCAGCAGCTCCTTAGATGATTCTAATGTGTGGGTGAAGACAACAAACTTTATGTTCTACAAACAGCATCTAACAAGTTGGTATGGCTCACCTTCTCCGTGATGTGCCAAGAAATATCAGTTATCCATCCTTCACAGAACTCTCTCCTCCCCTGTATACACAATTTTAGCTTTTCCTTTTTTACACCTCTCCCCAAACTACTCTTTCCTATTCAGTTGCCCACATCACAGGCTCTAGAATGAGACTGCCCGAGTTTCCACCGGGATGTGTAATCTTAGCAAGGCCCTTAATATGCTTCCTCCTACTCCTCCTTCGCTCATCATTGGAAGGAAAATGACTGTCCCCATCTCAAAGAGCTGTTGTGGGAACTGAACAAGTTAATATATTTAAATGATCTCTGAAAACATGGAAATTATTATTACTATTATTTCAAATTCATGCTGCTCTCCTAGTATTAATAGTACTGTAGTATAGAATAAGACCAAATTTGGAGCAGTGTATACCTCTGCTGAATGCTGGATCTGCTGTGAGCTGTGCAACACCACATATGTGACTTTGGACCTGACCTGAGGTCTCCTCATCAGGAAAAATGGGGATATTACATGTAAATTTCTCATCCTAGCATGTACCTGCCATCTTGTTTTTCCTTCCTAATACAGAGTGTATGGAACAAATGATAGTTGTAGAATTTTTCTTTTGTATAAGGTATTTTAAGGTCTTGTAATATGTCAGTAGTAGATACAAATGAACAAGGAATATTAAAAACTCCCCAGGAATCATAAGGAGAGAATTCTGTACTAACTAACTAGAAAAGTCTACATTTCTAAGGATGGGGAGAACTCAACAGATAAAGCAGATTTTTAGGTGCAAAGTCAGTCTCACATTAAAGAGGAAAAACTTATCAATACAGCGCCCTTTCTCTAAAAATGCTCAAACAAAAGCTACAAAAATAGCATGGCGGGCACAGCAGACTATTCAGCAAATTGCTGACAGCTAATCACTGTGTTGTTGCCAGGAAGCAAAAACCCTGTTAGCAGCAGTCCCCGCCAAGATTGACGGCAGCTCCTTTCACTAAGCACTGATCATGGCTGAATGGCAGACAGAAGAAATGACGTGAAGTCAGATCTGGAACCTGAATGGCCACATTCATAGAT